>JADBJO010030480.1:0-2500 GCA_016801955.1 Conus betulinus | reverse complement strand
TTTTAAACAACCCTATTGTAAGACAAGATCTGATTACAGATATTCATCACCTAATACAGTTCTGATTATTAGGGGTACAAGAATTAGTTTTCTGTTGGGTTTCCTTCTCATTTTGGGATTCAGTTTAATGAGAGAATAGACAGAGCAGCAAAACGGGGAGCGAAAAATACTAGCGGGTCGGAGGTTATCAGTATCCCATTGTCTATCCATGAGGGATACAGTCTTGTAGAAAATGCATGCTGGAAACATTTTAAGAAAAAAACAACAGAATTCGGGATGTTCTCTTGATACACGCATAAACCAGCTATTAACCTTGCTGTTAATATTATTCTTATAGATTAGGCTCGTCTAATATCACATAATGTGTATAGACGTTAAATCGAAGACCGAACACACAACCACACACACGCATGTACACACACACACACACACACACACACACACACACACATACACACACACACACACTATCTGTATGGTAGCTTTATTTTGAAATGCTGTCAGGACAGGGAGAAAACCAGGTTAACGGTTTCTTCTGCTGTGTGCACGTGCAATCTGCCTTGACGGGAAGCCATACATACACATGACCTGTCAGCAACGGCTAACAACAACTCCACACATAATAATGATGATGTGCTGGGAACACATGATGGAATCTCTCTCTCTCTCTCTCTCTCGGTCTCTCGCTCTCCTCTCTCTCCTCTGTCTCCTCTCTCGGTCTGTCTGTCTGTCTGTCACTGTCTCTGTCTCTCTGTACATATATATATATATTTGTCTATGTCTCTCTGTCTGTCTGTCCATCTGTCTCTCCTCTCTCTCTCTGCCTCTACTCAACCTCTGTCTCTGCCGCTCTGTATCTCTCGTTCTTTCTCTGTGTGCATGTGTGTGTGTCTCTGTCTGCCTCTCTCTATTATTTTCTTTCTCTCCTCGTCTCTCTCTCTGTCTCTGTCTCTCAATTCTTTCTCTCTCATTCTCTCTCTGTCTGTCTTTCTCTCTTGTTTATGACTATTGCTAATGGCATAGTCACTCCCATACCCCGTGTCTTGTCGTTTGGCCTTATCATACTAATTATTATTTTTTTGCTCACAAACTTTTATAATACAGAGCTCTGATCTTATGGAATAATTCTTACTGTGATTATCCCTCTGTCTCTGGAAGTTTGTTGATATTTCATTGGATCTAAGATAACTGTTTTTTTTTTTATTAATCTTCAATGAAACCATATTTAGGACCTTTACTTTCATCCTCCCTCCACAGTCTCTCTCTCTCTCTCTCCGTCAACCCTCCTCTTCTCCTCTCTCACTCTCTCACCTCTCTCTCAATCTCTCCTCTCTCTCTCCTCCCTCTCTCGTTCTCTCTCGTCTCCGCGTCGACTCACTCTCTTCGGGCTTCGTCTTCAAGCGTTCCGTTGCATTTTCTGTTGAAGTTAAACAGTATACGGAAAGAAGAGGCCTTGGGAGCTTAAGCAGTACGGGCTTTCTTTTCCATGTCTCTGTCTGCTGCCTTTTCCCCCTTTTGCTTTTCTCGTGTCTAACTTTGTATAATGATGCAGTTATTTAGAATGAAATGCATCTTGTGGTCAACATTTGTTAACAATGTTTTTTTTAGAGAGAGGAGAGGATGGGAGAGAGAGAGGAGGTGGGGAGGGGAGGGAGGGAGTGAGGGCTGATAAGAAGAGGGATGATGGGCTTCAGGAGCGTGCGACGGAGGAAGGGACGGTCACGCGGGAAGGAGGGGGCCATGGGGGGGGTGTAAAGGGGCAGGGGGGAAGGGGGGGGGGGGGAGGTGGAGTGCCTGGCAGCTTTATTGTGAAAAGCGGTCACATGAGGAGCGTCTCAGTCATGGGGCTGATTGTGGAAAGAATGCTGTAGCATGTTGCACGTTGCACCAAAGCGTTTCTGATTGTTAGTGACACCGTCCCCCCACGTCACCAGCGCTATGAACTGGCAGAGACTCAAGCTTCTCTTTCAAACAACAACAATCACACGGAAGTAACATCCACTTTAAATTTTGTGTGTAGATGTGGTGTGTTGTGATGCAGACTTGTCGGTATTCGTTCACGGATTGTTTCTGTCCTGTATGCGCTCCTCTGTTTCATGTACTGTTGCATCCACACCCACCACCAGACGCACTGCAGGCACGCGCACCAGGCATCCGCACGCACGCAACACATGCACGCACGCATAGACCCGCAACGAAGCACGACGACACACACACAATACACGGCACAGCAACACAATTCTCATTCTCCCCGCCTTTTCTTTCCTGATCCATAATCTCTTCCTCTCTATCTCGTCCCTCTCTTCCTCTCAGCCTTTTTTTTTTTCAATCCCGCGCATTTTAGTACTCTCCATTTTTCTTCGATGCGAAAAGCACAAAGGTCGAGCTTTTAATATGGCTAGAGAGACGATGAACATGTTTTACAAAATATAAATCATTGTACGGGACACACCGTTCCTCAGTTCAAATCCCCCTATCTACAACCTATCCAATCCCTAAA
>JADBJO010030479.1:15000-17842 GCA_016801955.1 Conus betulinus | reverse complement strand
TCTTTCTCTATTCGCTCTGCGTTTGAGAAAGAATCTTCATCGGGTATAGTAATATTGCATATTGGGTTTACGGAATGATGATGAGGACACTGTAAACTGCGATGGCGATTGGTAAATGAAATACTGTGACTCTATTCAAAGAACAGAACGCCCTCTTTATCAGGCCAAACATGGACTACTTGTGTTGGGATTTTATATTCCTAGACGAACGTCGCGTCAGGGTGTACTGTGCAACCTGTTATCAAACGATAGTTATTTAACCGTCGTTCATGAAAGAAGACTCACGTGGCCGAAAAATTATCGCTGAGAACATATTGTTGCCGGCACGTATTGTCGACACACTATAATTATATCGACTGTGTGTCGCGGGTGGACAATGATGTGCCGAAACTTGCAGCGTATCTTATGGACTAGTTTCCAAGCAAAAAACATTTCCACTTTTGAAATGATCTGTTGTGTTGGTGTGTTGATGCTGCTGCTGCTGCTGACTGCTGCTGTGCTGATGCTGCTGCTGATAATGATGAAAAACGGAGATGAAGCGCAGGTGTATGTGTGTGTGTGTGTGTGGGTGTGTGTGGTGTGTGTGTGTGTGTGTGTGTGTGTGTGTGTGTGTGTGTGTGTGAGTGTGGATGTGTGTGGTGTGGTGGTGTGAGAGAGAGAGAGAGGAGAGAGGAGAGAGAGAGAGCGTGTGTGTGTGTGTGGTGTGTGTGTGTGTGTGTGTGTGTGTGTGGTGTGTGTGTGTGTGTGTGTGTGCGCGAGTGTGTGGAAGGAGGAGAGAGAGAGACGACGAGAGAAGGTCCGCGAGAGAGAGGGAGAATTCCCCCAGCGCAGAGATCGCGAGGGAGAGGAGGAGAGAGAAGATGATGTACAGAGAAAACCGAATACCAACCACAGAAGCAAGCATACAAAGCCAGGGCGCTTGTGCGTGCGTCACCTCGCACACAACCCCAAATTACACCACACACACACACACGCACGCGCACGCACACACACACACCACACACTCGCGTGGCGCGCGCGCGCGCGCACACACACACACACACACACACCACACACACACACACACACACACACACACACACAACACACACACACACACACACAATTTCGCCAAAGCGCAACAATATGTGTATCGTTGGCCGGCATATGTGTTGTCGCCGGCGACGATGTATTCTCGCCGACAATGCAGCGTCGGCAGACATGAGCAATGCGCTCTTTCAAAATGCCAGTGATGATTCAGCTCAACAGAGACGCGAGTCGAAGCATCTTTCTTATGAGTCTTCAAAACTGAAAAAAAAAAACGAAAAAAAAAAAAAAAAGTTTGGAAAAGTTGCCCTTGATAAAGTGCACCCCCTGCCCTGCCCCCCCCCCCCCCCCACCCCACCCCCTTATCCCACTCGCCCCAGTCCCATTCATGTCCCCAGTTGGTCCCTGCCTCTTCATCTCTGCTGCCAGTGTCTTGCCTCCAGCTGCTGCAAGGTCGGCTGCTCTCTTCCTTTTTACCTGCGGGTTCCATGTCAGGGCTTGGCATGTGGTGCTGGATGCTGGCTTCCTGAGAGTGTGTCCAATCCAGCCCCCACTTCTTCCGCAAGAATCTGCTTGGCCATGGGTTCCTGTCCTGCTTGCTTCCATAGATCTTCGTGTTGATCTTCTCTGGCCATCTGATTTTGAAGATGCGCCTCAGACAGGTGTTGATGAAGGTCTGAATTTTTGCTGTATTGCCTTGGTCATTCTCCAAGTCTCGCAGCCAAGAAATTGCCATGACCTATCGTGGTGTACCTTTAAGTACCAAATTCAGGGGTTAATAATCATTATAAAAGGCATCGACAGACAATGAGCCCACAACAAAAACGTGGGTGGGCATGAAAAGAGGAGTTTCAACGAATAAAACTTTGGTTTGAAAAGCTAAGTTAGTATGAGGTGGTTACATCAAAACCCTCTCCCCAGTTCCACTTCAGATTATATTTACTTAGATCATTTTTTTTCTTCAAAACGTGGCTTTGAGACTTTTTTTTTTTTTTTGGGTCGTTGGGATCCCATTGATCTGCGACACTACTTAGATACAGTCCATACTGGGTAGTTCTCCGAAGCTGGAGAAACTGTTCCTTGCATTTGTTGGGGGGCTCTCTATTCAGTTAGCACGCAGGGTTTCCAAGATACAAGAGGACCGAGGATGACATAGCCATCTTTCGTTTTGGTGTCATTTCCACTGCATCTCCTATGTAGGGAACCGGAAATGGAGCAGAACGCAATGAGAATTATGTCCCTTTATTTGAAGGCATTTCCTGTTTGAAGTTCGTTCGAAATCAACCCTTTTGTTTTCTCATGCCACTGCCTTAAGCTATGCTGCTAATATTCTGAGATGCAATTTAATAGGTGGCGAGCATTGTGTCCAGCACTTTGATTTCGTTATAACAAACGCCAGAATGTTTCATTTAATGTGCGGCATACATTTGTAGACATGTACACACACATCTCGGGATGTTAGTGATAATATTGTGTTTCGATTTCCGCACATAGTATACCTGTCTCTGTTTTCTTGAATCTGTCCGTATTGACTGCTAAAGGAATGAGCGGCACATGTTTTACGCAATGGAACATCACAAAACTACCAATATCAAGCTTCTCACAGACTGCGCCTAGGCTTTCTGCTCCTCCTCATTCTCTTAACACCTGACTGCGTCATGGTTATTTGCTCACTCCCGTTATCTAAGATAACCCAAGTGGAGAATATAACGCAGAACACCCCGAGGCAGGCAAGACTCGGCGTCATCCGGACACGGCCACTGCTGCTCCCTCTCCACGATCTTCCAAACACGGCACAGTGAAGGAGGGGGACATC
>JADBJO010030479.1:7500-10000 GCA_016801955.1 Conus betulinus | reverse complement strand
TTTGTCTCTCTCCTCTCCCTATTCTCTCTCCCTCCCTCTACCTGCATCTCTGCTTTCTCTCTCTCTCCCTCTCTCGCTCCCTCTCCTAAGGTCGTCGACTCTTTCTCTCTCCTCAGTCTACTCATCCCCCCCCCCCCCCCCCCCCCCTCTCTCTCTCTGACCTGCCTTGAAAAGACTCGTACCTGATTCAGTTCAGGGAGTCTGTAAGGGCCAGCGGAAGACGAGAGTCTAGCGGGCCTTTCGCCTTTCGTCGTAATGCCATCCCCCATAGACACGGTTAGTTGATTATGATTTATTTAGTTATTTGTTTTACATGGTTACTGTCCCTCCAGCAGCCCCATAATGGTTAGAGAACCTCAGCTCGAACGCTATTTCACATCTTTTTCACCCCAATCAGGGACAGAGAAAGAGAGTGCGATCTTGCGTAGATTAAAAAAAAAACGGATGTTGTTTTTTGAACGGGATGAAGGGGGGACCGATAGCCAATAGAAGCGAAGGCGCACGCAGTAGTGGGTCGGAGTGCGATGTGATGGCAATCCAAATAAGCATAAGAACAGGAACAGTTGCCTGAACAACTCACAGCTCAGAAACCGCATGGCGTTGGATGGGCTCATGCCATGTGACGTTCTGTTTGAACTACTTCAGCATGACTGATGCAAACGGTGTGCCATACCGACTCCACTCCGCCTGGCTTGAAGGCTGGTGTCAGACAAACTGACAATAGGCTTAGAATTTAATGTAGGGTAGAAAACACCAAGGGACTACATCAACGCCCACTCGATGTCCTGTCATGCCATCTGCATGTTATGCTGGGGATTGTCTCTTCAGGTGTGGACAAGCTCCCCTGCCATAACCCTTATCACGTCTCCAAAATCCCCCCCACCCAAGTAAGTCGGAGTGTGGCTGACCACGATATGGCGGGGAGGTAAATCAAAAACGGTCACACTCGTAATGTTCTCATCCCCAGCTGATGCATTTTGTTGAACACAGGGTTCAAGTGCTTCGACTGTTTGGATGATCCCTGGAATCTCTTTTAGCCAGGGTCGACAAACAACAACCACAAGAAACAAAAACAACAACAACACAAATGCCGATCGACCGCAAGTCAAAGCAATCTACCAATGACAGATTGTTCGGGAGCAGGGACCAGCACAACAAAAGATCGTGTGTGCAGCTCGTGGGATACCAGACGAAGGGGGACCCCCCTGACAATTGCCACGTATTAGCTCTGCGTTCGACAGCTCCGTGGATCATCCTCACAGCACAGCACAACAGATCATATCGATTGCAGAATTGAACGTAGAAAGCAAAGACCAGACACGCTAGCCATAAACAGCACTAGCTCAGAACAGCGCGCACTGCACGCCCACCACACACACACACAACACACACACACACACAACACACCACACACACACACACACAAACACACACACACATACCCATACACAACGCATACACGCACCAAGCAGCCACCGAGACGAATATCATCACGAACGCAGTACACACACACACAACACAGACCACACCACACCACACCCACACACACACACACACACACACACAAAAATACACGCCCGCGCGCCTACACACACACACACACACCACCTTCACACACACACACACAAACACCATTGGGCGGTCGCGCCACTTACATACTTACATACATACACACACATATTACACGCGCGCGCGGAGCGCACAGACAGACGACAGACAGAGAGAGATAGAGAGAGGAGACGAGGAGAGAGAGACGAGAGAGAGAGAGAGAGAGAGAGAACAGAGAGAGAGAGAGAGAAACTTGTTATTTTGTGCCAAGGCAAGGTTGCAGATATAGATAGGCCAAGGTAGCAGAAAAGGTTTAAAACTCAAATACGGCAACGTACTACACAAATGCCACACTAGGACAACCGCACGCCAAGACGTGAACCCTAGACACCACTATGTCCTACCACTAACACCACTCCACACCAATCACTCCACCAATGTAGCATAAGCACTTCAAAGCTATTCGATCTATCTTCGCTGTATCGTTCGGCCCCATACCTCCGCCACTTTTACCATCCCGCTCTGATACATTGTTATACACCCTTCCCCATCCTCTCTGTGGTCTGTCTGTCTGTCTGTCTGTACTGTCTGTTTTGTCTGTCTGTCTGTCTGTCTCTGTCTCTCTCTCTCTCTCTATCTCTAGATCTCCTCTCTCTCTCATCTCCATTCCGTACCTTACTCATCTATCTCTATCTGCTTCCCATCTGCTCTCCTCTCCTCTCTTCTCTCTCTCCTCTCTCTGTCCGTCCTCTGCTTACCTGCTCCAAGCCTTAGAGTCTCCTCTGTCTGTCTATCTCTATCTTTGTGTCGCTTCTATCTCCTCTGTCCTCTCTCGTCGTCCTCTCCTCTCTCTCTCCTCTCTGTCTCGCCTCTCCTCGCTGTCCTCTCTCTCTCTCTGTGCGGTCTCTCTCTCTAACGCTTCCTCTGGGTTTTCTCATGCTTCTCCTCTCTC
>JADBJO010030479.1:0-2500 GCA_016801955.1 Conus betulinus | reverse complement strand
TCTCTATCCAGGACCGGCAGGTCGGCAAACTACTTGTCGCTATCCCTCGGACATGTGAAACACTTCCCAGTAACTCCCTCCTTCAGTAAACTACTCGGGGTATTCCCCCTCCCTGGTGATACCTGAATTCGCACACTTGAAGAACCCAAGGAACTTGCTCTCAACAACAGCAAAACTACCCTTAATTTGCCTAAATGCTCGAGAACATTCGGCCGATCATGACACCCCCCGTACCTAAGAATGTTGTTCCAACCAACATTTCCTCCAGGACGAAATGTTCTCAGAACTGGATAAAACAAACTCAATTGCATGGGTCGATATAACAGTACTACCCCTATGCTTCAAGACATCACTTCCATCAACATCTCTAACATGGATAATGTACCCAATTAAAACCAATAAATCAATCAGATAATCCAAAGATCACTCTTGGTCAGTCATAAGCGACTGTGCAAAAACATTTAACTCTAAACTGGCTCACATATAATACAGAATTGTCTCCATAGCGTTAGCTATCAGCATGTATATACATATTAATTAATCATTCCATTCACTTCAAATAATAGCACAATCATGATTTACCCAAGGTTCAAATTCAGGGGTGTGGCCACAATTCACAAAGACAAGATTCAAATTCAGGCGTGTGCCCCAACGTACGTAACATCGAAATCAAATTCAGGCGTGTGGCCACAATCTGCTCACACAGTCTCACATACAATCTGCAAATCAAATATTTATCCTGATTTCACAACTTAAGGACATTTTCACACTTACCGAGCGGTGACAAAACAACATGAGCAAACAGATATCAACCAGAAAAATCATAACACCTGAGCATACACTCAACCATAGTGGCAAAAAAAAGCATATCAACTGATAAACATATATCAAAAAATGAAAAATAACACATGAATATAGGCTCAACCACGCCGCACAATGGGCCATCAAAATCAAAAGAAAAGAAAAACAGTATTTCAGAGTCACCACAGTTGTGTACACACAACTAGCCAGCTACATTATTTACCCCATAGCTGTCCGTAACGGATGATCGCTCACGCCACGACAACAGCAGCCTGTAGGCAGTGGTCATACTATTGCCCCACTGCTACCGCTCACACTTAAAGTGGCAACACCCTGAAGGCATTGCTCCTACTATTGTGCTACTTCTGTTGTTCACACTACAACAGCAACCCCCTGGAGGCATTATTCCAACCCTTGACCTACTCCTGCCCCTCTCAATCTTGACCGCCGTTTGTGGCTCGCCAATAGTACCTGGGGCAGATAGTTTGCGCACTCCAGGCTTTAGAAGAGAGTCAGCGCACCCTTCACACATTTTAGTCCTAAAGGAGCGCGTGAGAATCTGCGCGATCCTCTTCTAGCCTGTTTGGCAAAATCTCCATGGTATTCAGTCCCCTTGACTTCTGTTGTGCCAAGATCACGTGAACTGGGCTTGCGCACCCATTCACCGCGACGACAATCATCTCCCTTTTCAAAATGTTAAGAGATGATCCCTCACTCGTCTTAGCTGAACCAATTTTCTTTTCATCTGTGGAGCTTCCTTGGCTCGAATCCCACTCAGTGGCTATGCCCATTACTTGAGCCTTATCTTCTTCTCCCTTTTCCAACACTGGCTTGTCTGCTCCTATGAGCTGACTATCTTTGGCATTCTCTAATGATGGCTGGTCACCTCGACCTCCTGCCACGCGTTATTACAGCCACCCTGGTTCCAGCCCAGCTGCCGGTTGCAGTTACTCTGTGGTTCCTCTTGGCCCCGACCCTGAGGGTCTGCCACCGTGACTCCTACATTTCTGACTACCACGGCAACGCCAACAACCTTTTGAACCACCACTACGACCGCCATGGCCTACAGCACTGCCACTACGGCCACCTCCATGGCCCACGACATCGCCACTATGGCCACCTCCATGGCTTACGACATCGCCACTACGGCCACCTCCATGGCCCACGGCACCGCCACTACGGCCACCCTCCATGGCCCACGGCACCGCCACGACGACCTATTCATGGTCCCCTGCACCACCACTGCCATGCACACCATGATCAGCGCTAGCTCTACTGCCAGCGACGCCTGTGCACTTCACCTGCTTTCTGTTTACTTTCCTGTAGGAGTCCCTACCCTGCACTATCCTTGCTTTCCCTGCTTGACTCGCAGCCTGGTTAGGCTTTGGGAGGATGTACCTACCCCCTAACAAAGCTGGATAGGGAAGGTCCCTTTGTACTGCGGCAGTGAGAGTAGTCCTAACAAACTCTGACTCTACTTTGACACGGGCCAACGGTAACCGATAATTCTCCCATCTGCATATCGCACGCAGTGTGGTTCCCCTGTGTAGTCTGTCTCTCTCACAAAAACCGGGTTTCTACCATTGCCGCCAGAGTCAATCCTGTATCTAACAAGCAGGTCACCGGCTTCCGTTTACTAATGCCCTAGTAGTTGGTGGTGGCACTCTGCCTTCCTGTTGAACTGTATCAACGGCAACAA
>JADBJO010030477.1:15000-17844 GCA_016801955.1 Conus betulinus | reverse complement strand
ACGTATGCAGCCCGCGCGCGCCGCACACCACACACAACACACCACACCACACCACACACACACACCAACAACGCATGCACGATCATTCTTATATTCTTATTCTCCTCTTTTTTCTTTTTTTTTTCCCTCGCGGTTTTTCTCCATCTCCTTCACCCCCTCCCCCTCTCCTTTCTCTCTCCCTTCCCACACTCCCACCCCCCTCCCCACTTTCTCTCTCTCTCTCTCTCTCTCTCTCTCTCTCTCTCTCTCTCTCTCTCTCTCTCTCTCCTCCTCCTCCTCCTCCTCCTCCTCCTCCTCCTCCTCCTCCTCCTTTTTTTGCCATTTCCCCAGCCCCCCCCCCCTTCCTTTTCCTACTCTTTCTCTTGTTTTGTTCTTCGTGTTCTCGTTTTATTTGCTCTTGTGCTTAATCGTGGTTTTCTCATTTTCTCTCTCCTCCTCTTTTTCTTCTTTTTCTTCGCCGTCTTCTTTTTCTTCTCGTTCTTCATCTTCCTATTATTATTATTATTATGATAATGATTATTCATTTGCTTGCATTGATGTCTATTCATGCATTACAATATGATGCAATGGAATGGGTGTGATGTAAGGCACAGGTATTTTTTTTATGCATATTCGTAATGAGTATAAGATTGTTTTGATACATTATTCTGTTATCCAACGTTAGCAGGATAGAATGACAAAATGTATGTTATTGTTAGGTATCAAAATCTGCAAGGTCTTTGTGTGGATATTCATGAGTCGACACACGTGAGGATTCCCCTACTACCTACAATTTCACCCCTCCCTCTTTCCCCCACCTCCCTTCTCCTTCCTCTCCCCACCCCTTCCCCCTCTTTTTTTTTCCCTCCTCCTCCCCCTCTTTTTTTCCCCCTTAGCCTGCCCCCCACCCCCACCCCGCCAATCTTTGGGGTTTTTTTTCTCCTCTTCTCAGCTCCTGCTACTTTTCCCTTACAACCCTCTGTCCACCCCTCCTTCCCCTTCCCCGCCGTTTTCGTCCACCCCCTCCTCTCCTCCCCCCCCCCCTCTTTTTTTTCTCCCTCCCCCTTACTTACCCCCCCCCCCCCCCTCCCCCGTCACACACCGCTATATACTCCCATTTAAACACTACTCCCCCCCCCCCCCCCCCCACTTTCACCACCACTCCCCTCCTTATGCGTTCCATTCTGTCCTCCTAATCCCCCCCCCCTCTCTCTCTCTCTCTCTCCTCTCTCCTCTCTCTCTCTCTCTTCTCTCTTCGCCGCCGCCTTCCCGGCCCCTCCCCCTCCCCCTACGATTTTTTTTTTAAAACTTTTTTTAATTTCGTTTTAATCAACGTAACACAACACTGGAACATAACAACATTTAAACATAAAGAGTAATTTTTTTTTTTTTACCAAACATACTCAAAGGAAAAAAAGAGCTATGAAAAAAAGGAAACACACACACACACACACACACACACACACACGTACACGTACATCCATGTAACGAACAGCTATCGATCAATATATAGATGTAAACAGCAAAATCAGCAAGAATAAAGACATTTGTATACATGTATGTTCATAATTGTCGATGCCTTCTAAACATGTAGTCATTGATGAATCCAGCCCAATTGTTTTATCAATGCAAAATTTACTGGAGAAAATATCACTTACAAAATTACAATTTTCATATTTCTTTCATCTTTTTTCCTTCTTTCTTTTTTTTCCCCTTTTTTTCTTTTCATGCCATTTCTATAAGTGGTAAATATGGTAACCCATCTTGTTTTAAAAACATGTCCATTCCAATTTATATCTGCATTGTATTTTTTTTTCGATTTTTATAACGTGAAAGTAGGTACCTTTGGAAGGAGACTATATCAGGGAGACAATGGTCAAATTTGCATTTATAGATATACTGTTTTCCTAAAAGAATTATTAAATCTAAAACCGAGTCTGTAGACATGATTTCATCATATCTAAAAAGTATAACTTTCTCACGAAATGTAAAGTTTGTATATGGAAAGCACTTTGATTTTAGCAGTATCTCCAAATTTTCCCAAAGCTGTTTTGAGTAATGACACTCCCAGAAAATATGCTCTATATTGTCCTTAGAGTCTCTACAGAAATCACAGTTGTTATTCCCCACTATCCCCATTTCCTTTAAAACTACGTTAGTTCCAAGAATCCTGTGTACGATACGAAGCTGCAGCCATTTAAGTTTTATTCCTGTATTTTATGACTTTGGTTGAAAACCTTTTCCCAAGAAATTTCTGTTCCCAATTTTTCAGTCCATTTCTGGCACGAATTAGGAAGTTTACTGTCAAATGTGAAAAGGTCATAGTATAGTCTTGATCCCTTGGAGCTTGCTGAAAGTTCATTTTGAGAAGCATTTATTATTCCCCATTCACCCACTCAAGCACATACTGTCAGTTAGGCAGAATCATCTACCACTGTAGATATGAAGGCTTATCCCCCCCTATTTCTACAATCTAAGACATAAGAGCAAGCTTTGTTTATAATTCAATATTTCTTGCAGTCAGTGCAACACCAAGCGCTCTGTAAGTTGCTGGAATGGTGCTCGGTACTTATCCTTGGAATTTATTAGTTTATTGTGATTTAGTCCCTTGTGGATTCATTCCAAGAACTGGCCCTCAGCACTTGTGTCTTAAGAGATTATCTTTTTATATTTTCTACGTTTCACAAGAAAATCTAGCTTGTTTTGCTCTTTCATGATTTTCTTTTGCTTCTAAGCTTCTTTGATTGTTTTTTTTTTTGAAAACTCAACAAACATACTACGGTATTGCACACCAGCCTTTTTCTGGTATAGCATTCTTCTTAAAACCGAAAAGGCAGAGGAGTCAAATTACCACTTTCACGGTCA
>JADBJO010030477.1:10000-12500 GCA_016801955.1 Conus betulinus | reverse complement strand
AACGAAAGAGGCCCAAATATTGGAACTGGACCAGCCGCCGTGGCGAAGTGGTTAGCGTCGCGGACTCCCGGCTGGGAGGTCGTGGGTTCGAATCCCATCAGAGTCATGTGGGTTTTTCTGCCCCGACAGGCTCCTACCCAGAGTGGAGTTTGCTGCGGACTCAGTTGGGAAGACTGGGACCACACAGTCGAGTTTTCATCCACTTAAAGGATGCGTTTCTGAGAGTGTTTGCTCAAATTTCCTGACCAACACTGCAGGTGTCTGTATCTCTCAGGCCTGGTTGACGCCAGGATATATTATGAAAGGAAGCGTAGAGTACAGCCCTGTCATGTAGTCTCAGACCGAAATGGAAATCCGTAGCATCATCTTAATCATCATCATCCTCATTCTCATTGATCAGCATAAAAAAAGTCTCAAATTCTGTGGCCCTTCATGCCCTGCTCTCATGGTGACCTCAGTTTTGATGTCCTCTTTACGTCTGTGGCCTGGTTTGGTTCCATCGGGGGTCACCGGTATCGGCGAGTCCATAGGGGCTGTCGTTGGACGGACGTGGTGGCGCCCTCCGGAGGGAGAGCTCACTCACGCCAGCTCCGCGACTAAGCAATTATTGTCGTCAGTAGGGGGCTTAGTAGGTGGTGTCCTGCGTATGTTGTAGATCCGAACAGGCGCCACTGAACACCACCGAAGTGACTCGGCAGCAGTGCAGTGTCTCCTCCGGTGGGTTGCCTCTTGAGGACTTGACGGTGGCTGCTTCCTGTGGATTGTCGGTGCCGGGGCTGCGGCGGGGCTGACCGGGCTGTTGCTGTGGACGGAGTGTCGGAATGAGCGGCGTGGGTGCACTGCCTCTGAGGTGGCACAGAGATTGGGGACAGCAAAAAAAAAAAAAAAAAAAAAAAAAAAAAAAAAAAAAAAACTGGAGTCATGTATTCTGACCATCAAAAAAACTATGAAGGAGTGGAGAGATATTCTCTCTCTCTCTCTCTCTCTCTCTCTCTCTCTCTCTCTCTCTCTCTCTCTCTCTCTGCTTTTCACAAGAAATGGCTAGAGACAAACGATTTTTAACTGATGATTTTTTTTTTTTACAGAACGTTGTGACGGACCGTATCTCGTCCGGTCCCAAAGTTTGGGGACACGTTGACCGCAACAGGGAAACCTGTAAAACCGGTTGATCTGTTTACCTGACAGCTACTCACCTGCGTTTTGAATAAGTCAGGTGAGCGATGATTTCCCTTCAGTCTCCGCAGAGCTACCGACCGAGCAAGTTGTCCAGACAAGCTGACGGGAGACTGGTGGTGTGTCCTCGCTGGCAGTCTGTTCCCCGGTGTCAGTGAAGCCCCGTGTCCGACCTGGAACTGACTGCCATCCGGTGTGTGGGGTGCAGCCCATGCCCAGCCATCACCTCGATCCTGAGGGATGTGGAGAGACTGACCAATGGTCAGTAACCATCGTACGTGCACTGCCGACCGAGTGCGAAGTGCAGCACGAGCCCAGCTGCAGTCTCCCCCTCCGCACCGTGGGAGGGAGATGGGGGTGGGGGTGGGGGCGGGGTGGGGGGATCTTGTCCGTGAGGTCAGCAACAAGCTGGAGAAGTTAAAGGGCTTCAGAGTTCGTTGGGACGACGAACTCGTTTTCTTCTGTTGTGAGGCTTCGTTTTTTCCGTCGAGTCGACGTGTGTCCTTCTGGTGTGGGTGTGTTCCTGAGAAAGGACTCCACAAACTGCTCTCGTGAGTGACTTTGACCTGGGTGAGAACTGTGTGTCTAGGGCCAGACACAGCCATGTGCACAGGCTGCCCGTGAAGACACTGCTGTGGTGCCAGCCTGGCCTGCTGCGGAAATGAATTGTCTTGTTGTGACTCTGTAGTACCTAGTTTTGTTGCGCGCCCTTTGGCCTTGGTGTAAACCAAATCATATATTTGATTGTCATTATCATGTATCATGCACTTGTTTTCTGATTTGATGGTTCGGGTGGCAAAAGAAAAAAAAAGTAGAAGCTTAACTTGTTACCTGGCTATCTATGTGCATGTGGTGTGGGTGCATGCAAACTTACTCAGGAGAGAGTCAGACAGAAAACACTCAGCGCACACCATCCGTAACATCGACGTTAAAAGTTTCCCTGGCTGACTGTCCATTTCTAAAACAAGGTTAAGGTGTGTTGGTGTGTCTACCGCAATATGTGAAGCTCTACAGAAAATACATCTACTTTGTGGAGAAGAACTGTTGCTATGTAGGACCGAAGTCAGTGACACGGTACAGCGCTGCATGGCTCACTTGTCACTTTGCGTGTACATACCAATACCTGTAACCAGGTACTGCAGGCCTGATCCCATTATCTTATCTCTGGGATGTAAGATGGTCGCTCCCAGACGTGGTGGCTGTCAGATGGAGAGCAAGGCTGTTACAAAGACAGCAGCAAAGAATACAACAGCTTTTGTCGCAAATGCAGTGAAGTTTGTGCAAAAGGCGAGCATTTGATGTCGAAGCATGTAGTTGGTGCGTCCCA
>JADBJO010030476.1:0-12500 GCA_016801955.1 Conus betulinus | reverse complement strand
CTTTCCATGTCTACAACAGATGAAAAAGCTATAACTTTCTTAAATGTAGACATTTGTCAGCGAACATAACATTCATAAACACGTCAAGTTCGGTTTGTGCACCTCACGACATCGCGGTGTTGTTCGACCGACCAAAAGCTCTTCCTTCACAGTTAAACGGGGCTAACCGAAGCAGAAGGGGGAAAAGTGGGGGTGTGGAGTGTGTGTGGTGTGTGTGTGTGTGTGTGTGTGTGTGTGTGTGTGGGGGGGGGGGGGGTGTCGCTGTTGGGGATAGAATTGGGTATGTTAATTATGTCAATTGGGGACGTGCAATCCTCAGTGGGGTTGGTGTAAGAAAGACGTGCGGGCTGTCTAAGGGGAGATCAGCGCCATGCCGACAGAGGTCTAGGCTATACTGACAGAAATCTGCACTATGCTGACAGATATCCAGACTGTATGTGCACAAATGTAAACTGTGTAGCAGAACTGAATGCCGGCCTGGAAAAAAGATCTAGGCTGTCCCTGACAGATTAACTGGCTGTCCTGACAGATAAACAGGCTGTCCCTGACAGATAAACAGGCTGTCCTGACAGATAAACAGGCTGTCCTGACAGATAAACTGGCTGTCCTGACAGATAAACAGGCTGACCTGCCAAAAATAGGTGAGCTGTCCTAACAGAGATCTTGGCTATTCTTGCAGAAATCGTCGCTCCCACAGCAGAAATCTAGGATATTCTGGCAGAGATCTAGGATGTTCTGCCAAAGATCTAGGATGTTCTGGCGGAGATCTAGGATGTTCTGGAACATATGTACGTACACACACACAGACGCGCACATACATACGTATAAACAGACAGGCACAAATACATGCTCGCAGTATTATGCACAAATGGAAAAAAAAAATACATGCATGCACGCATGCATTCATGCATGCATCCATACACACACATACATACATACATATTTACATACATACATATCAATTACTTAAATGCGTCAACTTGTAAAATCAACATCTATGCGCAGTAGTCCAGATTGCAGGTGCATCGATAAAAGCTATTTTTCACATACTCTCTCTCTCTCTCTCTCTCTCTCTCTCTCTCTCTCTCTCTGTCCCCACGTCCTTCTTTCTCTCTCTGGCTATCTGGCTCTGACAATCCTTTGTCTGTCAGTGCTTTAGACAGCTCTGTACATATAGTACTATTTAACGCACAGTTTGGAAGTCAACATCTGTCAGTCTCAATGCTGGTTCATGAGGTGATTCCGCTTGACCAAATACGCCTTGATCCAATCATGACAGACATGCTCAAGTATTTTGCGATTTGTTTGCATTTGGTTATGGGCAGTCCTAACATTGAAAGTCCTGAAACCACTCTTTTATGAACCATGCCTAGTGAACCTATTACAAGAACAACCACTTTCGTGCTAAATCCGGCATCACTAAGAGCATAGCAAAGAGGCAAGTACTTTTGAAATTTGTTCTCATGACATGTTTGTATGAATGTGTCAAATGGGTTTGAAACCTCGATGACGAATGCCACTGAGTTTCGATGGTCGATGAAGCATAAATCAGGTTTCAGTCTTGGTAGATCTTCAACACCGTTTGTAGAGATAGGCTTATTTTGAAAAAAAAATCCACAAATCCGTCACAATGCATTTCTGTAGTTCCTTTCTGATTATTTCGACGCATCTCTCGTGTCTTTGTATGTAGAGGCCCCTCAGGCGACGACATCCATTCAAGGCATGGGAATTTGTGTCAGAACGAAACCCGCACAAAGCACACTCTCTCCGGTAGGTATCAGGATAGTAGATGTTGTTCACTGCATTGGTCTCCAGCAGCTGTAGACGTCCCTTGCTGGTGAACCTGGTTATCTGGTCATTGACGTTGGTGTTGGTGAGGTGTCCCATGGAGTGGGTCACAGTCGCATCTGGAATTGCATCCCGGATGATTCTCCCTTGTTGTTGCAGCTGCCGAAGATGGTGTATATCTTTGTCCATTTGCATTCTTTTGATTGCACTGTATAATTGTTTAGAATTACTGTAGCGAATTTGAAATACCCCATCATTAGAAGCTGGGAGTACTACTCCGAAACTGTGGCTGTTTTCATCGAATTCCAGCTTAAGATCCAGTCGCTCACACAGCTCATGGAGCTGAACGAAGGAAGAACGTGACCAGTTGACCTTGCTGCCTTTCCTTAACTCCCTTCGGTGTCTGTGGCATATCCTCCAAAAATGGATCTGCGTGAGGCACCTTTCTCTTTTCCATGTAGAGATGGAAACTGTTGCGCGCTACCATTCTGACATGTTGGTCATCACTGTTCAGAACGAACAGAGATCAGGAAGGAGATGCGTTTGGCGTAGTACATGGCACTTAGTTTCAACAGACCAAGGCCGCCTTGTTTTCGGGGAAGGGACACATGTGCGCTCGATTGGTTGAAGAGTTAAGTTTGAGATGAACGCGAACAAAATCAACTCACTTATCTTCCAGAATCTCTTCAGAAGTTTTTCTGTGAATTCTGAATGGCTGTAATAAAAGTTCAGTTGAAGAAGCCATGACGTTTACAGCATCAATTTTTGATAAAGGTAAAAGCGAACAATTTTTTTTTTACCATTCTTTCGAATTCCTCGCTCGCCTGCGCCAGTTGCTCTTTCTCAGAAGTTCCAGTCAGATTAGTTTGAAATCCAAGATACTGGAATGGCTCGTCTTTTCCATACATCGGTGTATCTTCCCCTTGCAGCGTCACGTGGACGTTCTCAGTCACATCTGTAGAAGCCCAGTTGTTTCCTGTGCGTTGTCCATGAACGGTGGCACACTTTTGTGTTTCACTTCCACCCCGGTATAAGGCAGGAAGGTTTCCGTCTTATTTATCATTTCTTGTAAGCTCTCCTCATAGCAAGCAGTGGCATATACATCATTCATGTATGCCTGGCATGGAGAAGGCATTGAAGCTGGTGTGAACGGCTGCTCCATCCATCGTAATCCACGGGTCCAACGCCTGAATGAAGACAACAGCTGACCACGGGCATCCTTGCACGATGCTACGATGCCTGTAATCCTGGGCGTGGACGTGCTTCCCGTCTGCACCTGGAATATAGAGTTGCTGTAGATGTCCGCCGTCACGTCGATGATGTGCTGGGGATAGCCATACATACATACATGCACACATGCATACATACATACATACATACGTGCATGCATGCATGCATATGCATGCATACATACATACATACATACATACATGCACGTTCGGACACACGCACCTGCATATGAAAACGCGCACAGTCACAAGCACATATAGACAGATGGACAGACAAATGACTCCAGCGCTTTCACCCACCAGCTATATCCCATCCACCACCAAAAGGCAGACGAAACTTTAATTTCAACAAACGTTTATTAACAACACGTGATGGTGTACAAACTAACGGGGTCACAGGACAAGACAAACATAAATCTACTTATCGAAAATGGCGGAGATCTCCAAATGATTACAGCTCAGTCTCCGCGGAAAACAGCTGTCCACACCCTCGACAACAGTTCCCTAAATTGATGGCGACCGATGAGATGGCGAAGGAAACACAGTGCTCCCTGAAGAATGTTGCTCTGTACCGTCCGTGTATACAACTCATAACACAGCATTGAAAAAAAAAAAAACGCAGCTCTTCACAATGAATACTCTTCAGGACGATCAATGCAGCATCGAAAATCCTTGTTTTGGTGAGATGAAGCACATCTTCGTTTTGATGCACAAAGAACAAAATAACACACGTCGAATATTTTTACGATAAAAAATTTCTCCAATAATAATATCTCTGTCCACTGGTTATTGATTTTTTTTTTTTTCTTTTTTTCAAGCAGATGAACAACGAAGTCCAGGAATACGTCGTGCGACGGTAAATGAAGAGGTCGCAGATAAAGAAGACTAAGTAGATGGGGAAAAACAGTCAATGTAGAAATATGAACATAGAAGACGTAGCACCTTGGAGAATGTAGACGGAAAATAACGCCCTGCGGCGCCCGATCAGATGTCCAGTCTCCACTTGCATCAGCTACACTACATACAAATATGCCCTCCTGGTTGTTGTGGGTGGTACTAATATAATAAAATACAAAGTGCCAGACCACAAACAAACCAGGGCACAGAATGTAAGCTAAAATGCGGAGTGGAATGCAACTCGCAGCCTCCATACAGAAAATAGTTAAACCGTTGTTTTTTTTGTTTCTTCAAAATTCATACACCCTTGACTGATACGGCGCTGAAACAATTTGTTTGTATATATATAAGATCATAATAATTTTGAATGGACAGATCATGGCCACGTAAAAAACATACCATATGAGTTCTCATGCATTTTAAAAGTGAAATGATATGTTTCAATACTCCGGCGCTATGCACTATTTCGGCACATCCGCAGTGCGTCAAAATAGATTATAAATTTCGTCGGAGTACGAATGACGTCTTTTGTTTGTGACATCACCCCCCATCTTAAGACAAAATTTTAAGAATTTTGTAAACTAAACAAACAAAGCGAGTTTCGTATACAGACGATGATAACATAAAGTTCAGCTTTGTCAGCTCCAATAAAATGCTACACTTTCATTTACCAGAAGTTCCCAATGATGGTTTGCGCATTATAGATCATTAACCCAGGATCTATTTATACATGCTACGCCATGCATAACTTCACATGAAAGTAATAACAATTCAACATGGTATATAGAAACACAACCAAAAATAATCAGAAGCATCTCGCTTCCACAAAAGTTTCATGTCAATGCATTACGTAATATTTCCATAACCTACTTTCCCCACTTAGACAGCAATCAATATCCTACAATCACAATATCAACAATGACCGTAGTCCATCAACCATCTCAATGTTCTGTCGATCGAACATATTCATTACACATTTCAAAGCACCAGCACATCTCATGCTTCAACACATCTTCTATGAGCACAGCATCAATATCTCAAATAGTCAAATAGACTTTCGACCTCATTACGTTCCACAGCATATAAACAGCAATATAACACGTTGTGCACATCTTCCCAAGAGTCAACAAAGCATGTTAATACACGTCATGATAATCTCCAGATCAAAACATCTGATGACATACAGCAGTACATGTGTTACGATTTACTCAACTTCAGAGCGACTGAGATAGTCTGCTCCGACATTTTCCTTGCCTGGTCTTGCTAAACATCTGGTCGATGTTTGGTAACGGTTCTGCGTCAAACTGAGTCACCTTGTTGAGTTTCCTATAGTCTATACAGAAACGAACATCCCCTTCCTTCTTCTTCACCAGCACAATTGGTGCATTGTACGGTGACGTCGTGGGTTCAATTACTCCCATTTCCAACATTTGATTCACCTCTTTCTTAACGGTTTCAATCTGTGAATGGGCCAGTGGGTATTGTTTTACCCTGACAGGTTGTGAGTTCGTTAGATTCAACGCACATTCTCCTAGGTTTGTCTCACCTGGCAAATCTGTGAATACCTGCTTGTAGTTAGTAGTCAGCTTTTCAATTGCTGATCTCTTTTCTGCAGTGAGTGCAGGATCTATGTTCACATCGGTATGATACTGAGTCTGCTTCAACGGAATGAGGGGTATGTGACTTGGATCATATTGATCATCAGCTACATCATCATTGTCGTTAATGACGACAGCGATGTGTGGTGGATCTTGTTCTGGCCTTTCAACATACTCTTTCAACAGATTGACATGGAGCAACTTCTGTCTTCCGTCAATCATGATTCTATAGTCCACTCTGTTTAGTCTTTCTGTGACAGTGTAGGGTCCCTTCCACGTCAGTTGCAGTTTGTTGTGGTTCGTCGGTAGAAGAACAAGTACCTTTGATCCTACTTTTAGATCTCTACTCTTTGTGTGTCTGTCAAAGTTCCGTTGGTATCTGTCACTGGCTTTGCTTAGATTCTCTCTAGCTAGTCTGCATGTCTCTTCGAGTCTGTTTCGAAGGTCTGTTATATATTCAGCAGTGGTTCTTGTCTGACTGTTTGTCTCTTTTCGTCAGTCCAACATTGTTTCAACACTTTCAACGGTCCGTGAACCTCCCTACCATAGAGTAATTCGAAGGGTGAAAACATCAACGATTCCTGAGGGGTTTCACGATAAGCGAACAACAAAGCTGGCAAGAATCTGTCCCATTCACGGGGTTGTTCACCGACTAACTTTTTGAGCATTAATTTCAATGTGCCGTTAAAACGTTCTACAAGCCCATTGGTTTGTGCATGATATGGGGTTGTGGTAGTACCTCCTCTAATGTTCAACAACCGGTTTGACTTCCTGCATTGTTCCGGACACAAATTGAGTTCCACGGTCAGTGAGAATTTGTTTTGGAATCCCTACTCTAGACCAAATTTCCCATAATGCTTCCGCTACCGTGATTGTATCATTTGATGGAAGTGGGATAGCCTCTGGATATCTCGTCGCATAGTCAACTACAGTCAGTATGTATTTGTTCCCTTGGTTGGATGTCGGATGTATCGGTCCAATCAGGTCGATGGCAACTCTTTCAAACGGTGTCTCCATCAATGGCATTTTCATCAATGGTGCCTTTTTCATTGATCCCTTATGCACGCATCTCTGACATACGTCGCATGACTGGCAATATCTACGAATGTCTGCGTAGATACCTGGCCAAAAGAAATCCGAAGTGATTCTATCTCTGGTCCTTTTTATGCCTAAATGTCCTGACATTGGTATGTCATGTGCCACACGCAAAATTTCTGGTCTGAGACGTTTTGGCACCATCACTTGTTCGTACTCTTTTCCATGGAGAGAAATAGATCTGTATAATATGCCATCATCCATGGTGAATTTTGCCTTATCTTGTCTCGTATCATGTTTCGGGTTACGAGCAAGTTCAAAATATCTTTTCAATGTCTCATCTGCCTCTTGTTCATGACGTAGATCTCTAGGAGTAATGTCACCAAGAGATGTCTCTTTCAGTTTCAGAGGGGTCATATCAGTCTTCGCGTCAGTCTTTGCTGTGATCGCTGACGTAATTGTCATGGCCTCGGCAAACACGGGCACTTTCTTCTTTTGTCCATCTTCCATTGTCACAGTGTTTCCGATCATCAGTACAGAGAGCACTGGCCGGTCCATGACTACTGCTTCTACATTGCCTGAGAAGTATGGGCAGTCCATGTGTACGATCGCTATGGGCATTACCTTTTTCACGTCAGAACTGGCTAACGTGATGCTCTGTGTCTTCTTAGTATAACATTTCTTGGGCACGAGTCTTCTGTCAACAACTAGGACATGCGATCCTGTATCGCGCAAAGCTTGCACCTTCTTGCCTTCTACAGTTGCATCACATTGTGGTTGAAAATCAATCTTTCTGCAATTATCACACAATGTACTGACAACATTGACCTGCTGGGATTCACTCTCTTCAGGAGCGACAACTGCTGCAGAATTATTCTGATTCATCTGCGTGTTATGTTTTGGACAATATCTTGCAATGTGATTTCCACCACAGACATAGCATGTTGGTCTGTAATTTCTGCGTTGGAAATCTTGTTTGCCATGTGGTTGTGCATTGTCAGTCCAACCAGTGTTTGTCACATTACTTCCGCCCTTGGTTGGATGATTGTTTATTTGGCCTAAAATTTCGATTACCGCCCGAAAATTTTGATGGTCCCATTCTGACCAAAGTTACGACGTTGGGATGGGTGATTTTGCGCACGTGGTACAGTTTCCCGGTGGGCGCGTTCGGCCTCACGGATGTCTTCAAACAAATTTGCCGCTGCAACAGCCTCTCGCATGGTTTGAGGATTTTTGTCCCTGACATAACGAGCCTTTTCAAACTGGAGTGCCTCAAGGAAACGCTCAACAATGAGCATATCTTTCAGATCTTCCTGTCCCTTACCTGAAAGCTCGATCCATCGATCTAACCACAGACTAAGTTTATCACAAAAATCCTGAGCTCTTTCGCCAACCTCAATTTTTGCCGTTCTGAAACTTTTTACGGTATGACGCTGCGCTGAGTTGGAACTTATGCAGAAGTGCATTCTTGATGCAGTAGTAGTCTGCTGAATCGTTTAGCAGATAGGTTAACATAGGCTTCCCTGCTCTGCCCTTCAGTAAAGGAGCTATGCGTGTTCCCCATTCCTCTTCAGCCCAATTGTTGATAGTTGCGATCTTCTCAAACTGATTGAGATACAACTCCACATCATCCTTATCTTCTAAATAAGGTAGTTTAACTTTTGCACCTGAATTCGTGTTATGCTGCATGCCATCGGAGTGAGACTGAGTCAAGTCTCTTCCTGACTCAATTCTTTTTTTTTCTAATTCATGCTCTTAATTCTGCTGTCTTATCTCTCTCTCACCTTCTTGTCTGATCTTATCTTCTTTTTCTCTTCTTTACAAGTTCCCACGTACTCCACGAGAGCTGGCCCTTGCAACCCAAGCATCTCCGCTTCAGCCTTAAATCTGAGGAAATCCTCGGACACCACAGATTCAACATTTTGGCCACGCCTTGCTGCATTTCTATCTTTCGGCATTGTAAACAGTTTGCCTGTGTACAGTACAGCTACTGTAATAGTAAAATAATACAATAAAGATAAGATATAGTATAGCCAAAATTAGATTTATTGACACTAGTGCCTCCTCCACAGGTACTTGTGGAAAAAATCTCAATAGCACAATACTCCACGTAATAACAGCTAACAAGCTAGCTTCCTGTGTACTGCTACACACGATGGTGTTCTTCCCAATGAACACGATCACTACCTGTTGCAATAGCTTATCCTCTGTGTACTGCTACACCCGACACTGTTCGCGCTGACGAACACAACTACTATCCTCCACGATAGTTCAATTCTGTTTCACCACTCGTGAAACCACTGGATCTCCACAGATCCCTTCCACATCAAATACGTCTCAACTCCTATGAGATTTCTGGATCACACAGATCCCTCATGCTATCTACAGTCTCCCTCACATGAGACTTGCAACCACCTTAGTCAACACCTTGGACTAATATTGCAATAGCACGCCAACGGTTTATGATACACAAGGGTATCTAGGTGAAACAATGAGCATACCACTCAATTTCCACTGTATAATAAGCAGGGTAACAAGTTACTCAAGGCTTACTACTGACAGCTCAGTACAAGTAAGGCTTACACTAAGAGAATAAATAACCAGATCTATACTCTAGATCTAACAACACCTTATTGGATAGCTGTTTGCGTTGCATATATTTATGGACATTACGAAAATTGACCTATACTCACAAGACAGGGTTTGATTGGTGGAATTGAACAGCAGCCTGATCAATATTAGGCCAAACAACCACCCACAGAAAGAAGGTAGCGAATGCACATATAGTGGTGTGTGAATGCTGGTAGATCCCGGACGAGCCCCCAAAGATGTCACATACCTCTAAAGAGAGGAGTTGTCTAGGGTAACATATATGTGACTTCTTAAATGTTAAATTGAACTCTTGACTCCAGCGCTTTCACCCACCAGCTATATATCCCATCCACCACCAAAAGGCAGACGAAACTTTACAATTCAACAAACGTTTATTAACAACACGTGATGGTATACAAACTAACGGGGTCACAGGACAAGACAAACATAAATCTACTTATCGAAAATGGCGGAGATCTCCCGATGATTACAGCTCAGTCTCCGCGGAAAACAGCTGTCCACACCCTCGATGACAGTTCCCTAAATTGATGGCGACCGATGAGATGGCGAAGGCTAACACAGTGCTCCCTGAAGAATGTTGCTCTGTACCGTCCGTGTATACAACTCATAACACAGCATTGAAAAAAAAAAAAAAAACGCAGCTCTTCACAATGAATACTCTTCTGGACCGATCAATGCAGCATCGAAAATCCTTGCTTTGGTGAGATGAAGCACATCTTCGTTTTGATGCACAAAGAACAAAAATAACACACGTCGAATATTTTTACGATAAAAATTCTCTCCAATAATATTTCTGTCCACTGTTATTGATTTTTTTTTTTTTCTTCTTCTTTTCAAGCAGATGAACAACGAAGTCCAGGAATACGTCGTGCGACGGTAAATGAAGAGGTCGCAGATAAAGAAGACTAAGTAGATGGGGAATCAGTGCAGAAATACGAACATAGAAGACGTAGCACCTTGGAGAATGTAGACGGAAAATAACGCCCTGCGGCGCCCGATCAGATGTCCAGTCTCCACTTGCATCAGCTACACTACATACAAATATGCCCTCCTGGTTGTTGTGGGTGGTACTAATATAATAAAATACAAAGTGCCAGACCACAAACAAACCAGGGGCACAGAATGTAAGCTAAAATGCGGAGTGGAATGCAACTCTCGCAGCCTCCATACAGAAAATAGTTAAACCGTTGTTTTTTGTTTCTTCAAATTCATACACCCTTGACTGATACGGCGCTGAAACAATTTGTTTGTATATATAAGAATCATAATAATTTGAATGGACAGATCATGGCCACGTAAAACATACCATATGAGTTCTCATCTTTTGTTTGTGACAGACAGACAGACAGACAGACAGACAACAGTAGTGACCAGTCACCTTTTCAAGGTTGTGTGGTCATCAACCAATCACTTTTGGCAAGCCTGCTGGTGCACTTGTGGACCGTCCTGATGGGGAGGGGGGGGGGGGGGGGGGTTTTTCGAGGGGGGGGGGGGGGGGGGGTAAGGGCAGTACTTGCATGTCCCGGCGTCCACTAACTACCACTGGCCATTTCCCCTGGGGTCATTGCCAGGAACATTGGGCTCTCTCCCCCCCCCATCTGACCGGTGTCTGGCTGTGTGGTGGTCTGCCTGTCTGTATGTCATTCTGTCTCTGTGTGTCTGTCTGATTGTCTGTCTGTCTGTCTGTCTCTGTAAATAATACATCAGAGCGTCTCTCTCTCTCTGTCTCTGTCTCAGTGTCTGTGTCCGTCTGGCGGCTGTCAGTTTGTCTGTCTGTCTCTCTCTGCCTGTCTGTCTGTCTGTCTATCTGTCTGTCTGTCTGTCTCTCTCTGTTGATTAATCAGTGAACTCTCTCTCTCCACACACACACACACACACACACACGCACGCACACACACACACACACACACACACACACACACACACACACACACACACACACACACACACACACGCTCGCGCGCGCGCGCGCACCAAACACTTCTGTACACACACAAACATGTAATACTTTAACTCGATTTAACAAACACTTCCTCCTTCATGGTAATAGCTGAGCGCTTTTGATGTCGAAAGACGCTTTCAACAGTGGATGAAAAGAAGAACTCATCAAGAAACCCTCTTGGAATTCTCTGTTGTATTCAGTTGTCTGACGTTTCCCATTCCGATGTAATACCACTAACACATCAGGAGCACAAGTTCTACGGGTAAAATAATACAGTTAAAACCCCACTAACTCTTAGATACAAACAAGGAGTGTGTGTGTGTGTGTGTGGGTGTGGGTGTGTGCGCGCGCGCGCGCGCGTGTGTGTGTGTGTGTGCGCGTGCGTGTGTGCGTGCGTGCGTGCGTGCGTGCGTGCGTGTGCGTGTGTGTGTGTTGTGTGTGTGTGTGTGTGTGTGTGTGTGTGTGTGTGTGTGTGTGTGTGTGTGTGCATCTGTGTGCGTGCGTGCGTGCGTGCGTGCGTGTGTGTGTGTGTGTGTGTGTGTGTGTGTGCGCGCGCGCGCGCGCGCTCGCGCGAGCGCACGTGACCTAGATCAATCGTTCGGCTTATTGACAATAGTCAAGGCCTGGAACTGTTGATAAGACTGTGAAATCGATTCCAGGCCGCAGCTTTGTTCCTTAATTTCACGCCGTCACTTTCAACGTACCGTGAACTTTACAGAGCACGGGAGACAACGAGGAACACATTTACTTCGGAACTGAAGAGTACCAATTTAGACCTAAGTCTCTCCGCATGCGCAAATGGCTAGGCCGAGCACTTTTACATTCTCCACCACAGGAGAGCTCTTCCTGATTGTCGTTTCTTCTCTCTCTCTCTCCCTCTCTCCCCCGCTCTTTCTCCCTCTCTATCTGTATGTTTGTCCTGTTTGTCTGTCTGTCTGTCTGTCTGTCTGTCTCTCTCTCTCTCTCTCTCTCTCTCTCTCTCTCTCTCTCTCTCTCTCTCTCCTCGTCATGCCGGCCATTCAAGAGTGAATAGGTCTCTCTCTCTCTCTCTCTCTCTCTCTCTCTCTCCTCTCTCTCTCTCTCTCTCTCTCTCTCTCTCTCGTCATGCCGGCCATTCAAGAGTGAATTAGTCTCTCTCTCTCTCTCTCTCTCTCTCTCTCTCTCTCTCTCTCTCTCTCTCTCTTCGTCATGCCGCCATTCAAGGGTGAAGAAGTCCCTCTGTCTCTGTCTCTTTCGTCATGCCGGCCATTCAAGAGTGTATAGGTCTCTCTCTCTCTCTCTCTCTCTCTCTCTCTCTCTCTCTCTCTCTCTCTCTCTCTCTCTCTCTCTCTGTCTCTTCGTCGTCATGCCGGCCATTCAGAGTGAAGAAGTCCCTCTGTCTCTGTCTCTTTCGTCATG
>JADBJO010030475.1:10000-17848 GCA_016801955.1 Conus betulinus | reverse complement strand
TTCATGGCAGGGGAATGTCGCAAATTGTTTTTAGCCGAACACCGACCACAGTCTGATTGTCTTCTACCTTCGATTGGTTGAAAGATGATAACCCATATCTCGCGGGCGCGCCGTCCAGCAATGCTTTCGACACACTCGATGGTAGACGCTTCAACCGACGTCTGGGAACTGGGGTGTGAAAACAGACAAAATTTTACCGTGAGCTGAAGAAAGTTCGACTTGCTGGCTTAGCCCAGCAAGGGAAGTCAAGAGAGAGAGAGATGAGAGAGAGAGGAGGACGGAGAGAGAGAGAGAGGAGAGAGTGCAAGACAAAAATTAATAATGCGCCAAGACCTTGCCTTGGAAGTCTTTCATTTTATAGACAGGAACGTTTCAGACTGTTTGGAGAATGTTTTATTCTGTCTGAAAGTTGATTCTCCTCATTCTCTTTCATATGGCCTTCAAGGTGCAAGCCAGGTGGTCCAAGGAGACAGATTCAAATCAAAGGAATGGTACTATTTTGGGGAAAACCTGGCGCTAAGATTAGGTCACGGATGAGTACGAAGGCCTGACACTGACGTCATGTAAGGAGGTAGATCGCGTATTTCTAGATTGTCAATGATTTCATTGCGAGAAATCACTAAACAAACAAACAAACAAACAAACAAATGAATTGATTGGCCTGGGTGTGGGTGGGGGTGGGGGGTTCATTTGATCCATTATGAGTTTGATATAAATTTTTGGCTCAGATTTATGGTGCACCTCTTAACGCTTACATGGATTATATTTTTGATTTAGGGCAAATTTTAACCGTTTCGTGAGGCCGTTTGCGAGACGATGACAATTATGATTCATTTTAAAAGGCCATGGCCTCATATGAAGGGTTTAAATCCAACGAAACATACTCAAAAATGAAAAAAAAAATGAGGATATCCATGCTCGCAGTAGACAGTGCAAAATTCCATAACATGTTCACAACACGCACTTATTGGGGGGGAGAAAAAAAAAAATGATTCGTGCACATGATTCCATACAGGTAATTGCAAACCTTCTGGGTTACGTTTTTCATTTTCTCTTTTCAGTAGAAAGAAGCACATTACAGACACGCTGAATGTTAATTTTGTTCTTTCTACTGACAGAAAATGAAAACGTAACCCAGAAGGTTTGCAATTTACCTGTATGAATAATGTGCACGAATCATTTTTTTTCTCAATAAGTGCGTGTTGTGAACATGTTTATGAATTTTGCACTGTTACTGCGAGCATGATATCCTCATTTTTCTTTTCATTTTTGAGTATGTTTTCTTTGGATTTAAACCCCTTCATATGAGGCCATGGCCTTTTAAAATGAATCATAATTGTCATCGTCTCGCAAACAGGCCTCACGAAACGGTTAAAATTTGCCCTAAATCAAAATATAATCCATGTAAGCGTTAAGAGGTGCACCATAAATCTGAGCCAAAAATTTATATCAAACTCATAATGGATCAAATGAACCCCCCACCCCACCCCCCACCCAGGCCAATCAATTCATTTGTTTGTTTGTTTGTTTGTTTGTTTTTTTTAGTGATTTCTCGCAATGAAATCATTGACAATCTAGAAATACGCGATCTACCTCCTTACATGACGTCAGTGTCAGGCCTTCGTACTCATCCGTGACCTAATCTTAGCGCCAGGTTTCCCCAAAAATAGTCCCATTCCTTTGATTTGAATCTGTCTCCTTGGAACCACCTGGCTTGCACCTTGAAGGCCATATGAAAGAGAATGAGGAGAATCAACTTTCAGACAGAATAAAACATTCTCCAAACAGTCTGAACGTTCCTGTCTATAAAATGAAAGACTTCCAAGGCAAGGTCTTGGCGCATTATTAATTTTTGTTGCACTCTCTCTCTCTCTCTCTCTCTCTCTCTCTCTCTCTCTCTCTCTGTGACTTCCCTTGTCTGGCTGCCAGCAAGTCGAACTTTCTTCAGCTCCGGTAAAATTTTGTCTGTTTTCACAAGCTTCCAAGACGTCGGTTGAAGGTCTACCATCGAGTGTCGAAAGCATGCTGGACGGCGCGCCGCGAGATATGGTGTTATCATCTTTCAAAATCGAAGGTAGAGACAATCAGACTGTTGTCGTTGTTCGGCTAAAAACAATTTGCGACCATTCCCCTGCCATGAAAGCCCAAGCGCAAACTGCTGTGTTCAGGAGAAAAGGTGCCTCACAGGGACAGGAGAAGGGCCGAGGAACACAGGAATCAAAAGGCGAGTGAACGTGTTTTGACCCCGTTCAGTCTGCTCCTACCAACCCCATCTAGTTCGTTCTACAAAACCGGCAAGAGTGAAAACAAGAATGGAGTGTCCTGTGCGGACATCGGTCAGTTTTCTGACCGCACCCGCCTCCCCCCCCCCCCCCTCGTCTGTACCTTTGCCTGCACCAAGTGCACAGTCCGGCAATGGAACCCAGCACATGGACTTGGCACAGTGTGACATAGACAGTGAAACAGTAACTGTTCTCTCCCTCTCTCCCTAAATTACAATTCTCAGATGACACTGGTGTCGACAAACGAAGTTTTTAGTGATGAGCATGCAGTGTTTTCTGAAGTAGGATGTGAACACATTCCGTCGGTAACTACAACACACACTTCCACACAACATGACGCCGAAGCCTTCGTTGCAGAAGGAAATCTGTGTGTGACAGACCGTGGGTTGTGATGATGGAGATTCCTGTGATGTTCACGAGTCACCCGCAGCCCCTTCAGACAATATCACAGTAGGAGACATTGTGTCGGATTTAAAAGTGTCAGAAAAATCAAAATGTTGGTTGTGGACACTCAAAGGAAGAAGAAGAAGAAGAAGAAGAAATGTCAAGGAAAATGGATGACCGCTTCGGCGCCTTGAAGGAAGAGGTGAAAGGCAGCGCAACACATAGCACAGGGGGTGAAAACGGAAAACTTGGCTCTCCACCGTGACAGCTGCACCCTCACACATCGGGGGGGGGGGGGGGGGGGGGGGGGGGGGGGGGGATATATTCTAATTGACTGTTATTTATGTTCGATGTCGAGAAGTGAATTCTGTGCATGTCCATGATCTGGACTCCTCGCTACGATGAACTTTCTTGTAATGTTTGTCAGTCGTGTTTGTATTTCTATTTTTTTTTCTTGTTTATGCCACTGTCCCTATCCCCTCCGTCTCCCCTTGTGAATGGCTTTGTACAGCTTCACAATAAATAATCATTCATTCATTCACTCTCTCTCTCTCTCTCTCTCCCAATGAATCTCGAACCTCCTCGCTAACGTTAACTCAAGGAAAAGAAAAAGAAGAAAAAGAAAATAAAAAATTCTACATCGACTACCTTAATTCGTGCGGATCCCACTTCGTTCCCTGAAACGCGTCTGAGGACCGGACTATGACGTCGTCGCCGGAACTCGTCGGTCTGAAACTCTAGTGTCTGACGTGGCGCCCAACAGAATGATGTCTGAAGCAAGCCACTGACGCCGTCCCGATGTCGTCTGGAAGGGAGAGAATGCCGTATGCCCCTCTATCGTCTGCATCGTCCCTATTTATTCCATTCTTTGTCGATCGATTTCAAGCGGCAGGAGGTGGGGGAGGGGGTGGGGGGGGGGGGGGAAGGGGCAGGGGATGAAGATGTGGGGAGAGGCGGGGGGGGGGGGGGGTGGGGGTGGGGGTTGGAAGCGAAGGTGTGTGTGTGTGTGTGTGTGTGTGAGGAAAATGGGGAAGTGGTGGTGGTGGTGATGGTGGTGGTGATGCGTGTGGGTGTTGTGGGTGTGTTTGCGTGTCCCATCAATGTGGAGCTCTGTGTGTGTGTGTGTGTGTGTGTGAATGTGTGTGTGTGTGTGTGAATGTGTGTGTGTGTGTGTGTGTGTGAATGTGTGTGTGTGTGTGTGAATGTGTGTGTGTGTGTGTGTCCCATTGGCAGAAAGAAAGAGGAGGCGTTTCAAAGAGGGCACAGGAGTCTATGTGATTGGCTGACTGGACAACGAATCGAGTGTTGACTGACGTGTGAAACAGCTGGCATCTTGCCACAAACCAGAAACTATAATTATTCGTGTCGCAGTTGTGCTGTGTCTGTGAAGTGTTAGATTACCCCCCACCCCACCCCCACTCATATTTACAAACGTACACACCTACACACTCACATACATAGAAACACGCATATGCACACATACGCGCGCGCGCACACACACACACACACACACACACACACACAGACACACACACACAGACACACACACAGACACACACACACACACACACCACATACACACACACTTGCGCGCGCATGTGTGCGCGCGCGCACACACACACACACACACACACACACACACACACACACACACACACACACTATAAGGGCCCATGTACACTGGTTCGCTGAATCATCAATTCTATATGGCCATATGTACATGTAATACACGTTCATCAAAGTATGGAACAGGCTGACTCATCACTCATCTCAGTCGAACAGCTTGTGGATACATGTAGATTGGGGAAGGAGGAGAAAGGGAAGAAAGGGAGTGGCGGGGGGGGGGGGGGGGGGGGGGGGGGGGGGAGAGGATGGAAAAGACTTGCTCTACGTGCAAATTAGACCCCGAAAAATACTGAAATGGTATATATCTAGAATAAAATGTCAGAATGTCACAAGTTCACGGACTGGAAAGGATGAAAGAAAAACTTGCTGGGGAGAGAGGCGGTAGGATGGGGTGGGGTTGGGGGGGGGTGAGAATATCTTCCCAGTGGATGAGATTTTGACCAGATCAACAGTCAACAGTGCCAGACTCCATCCAGTTTCATAACTGGGATTGAACACACTCCACAAAGCCAGCGGAAGGTTCAGAGACTTGATGCTATCACGAAGAGGCTGAAAGGGAGTTCTGGTGCTACTAGTACAGTCAAACAACACGTGAGGAGTATCGAGAATCAACATGCTCAAGCAGGTGCCGGTTTGAGATATCCGCCTAACTATCCGTTAACCTGCAGCTTTTGTATGAGGATACAGTTTGGAGGATTACAGCAATTTCTTGTTGGAGAAGTCTGGATCTGGATCATTACGTCACAGGAGCCAGTCAACGGCTATAAGCACGACGGAACAGGGAGAGCGCGCAAAATAGTTTAAAAAAAGCCACCACTTTGTCCTAACAATCTTCCATTGGGTTCAGGTCTCAGTGAGTAGCTACAAGAAGTATCTACAGGTTCAAAAGCTGGCTTCATTCCAGGTCTTGTCTGCCTCTCTCATCTCCTCCTCCACTGTCCTCCTCCAGGTGCCGAGTGGTCTGCCTCGCTTCCTCTTCCCCGGTGGTGCCCATCTCAGCGCAGTATGAGGGAGTCTGGTCTTGCCCATCCGAAGGATGTGTCCAGCCAGCCACCTCCACCGCCGCTGCTTCACCTCGGCCAATGTTTGTTTATGCTGGTGCGCCTTGACACTTCCCTGTTGGTGACACGCTGCTGCCACTGAAGTTTCAGGATTCGGCGAAGACACCTTCCTTCGAAGCCTCTGAGCCTACTCTCAATCTTCTTGTTGGTTCTCCATGTCTCTGAGGCGTATAGGAGTACTGAGCGTACGTTGGACCTGTAGATCTTCAACTTGGTTTTTTGGTTTGCAGGACAGTTGACTTCCAGATGTTTTTTCAACCCGCTGAATGCCCGGGCTGCGAGTCCTATCCTGGTTGAGATCTCCTTCTCGATGTCACTGTATGATGGTGGTCTTGGTATACTTGGAGAAGAATCTGGCTGTGATGATGCTTGAGTTGACTGGCTCCCATCCCATCAAGCTCTCTTCCTGGCCTCCTTATCCATGATGATACCTACTCCCTCTTGATGTTGCCCGTCGGTGCGACCAGAATAACATACTGTCTCTCCTGAGCCAAGGGTCATGATGCCTGAATCCGTCCACCTCATCTCACTGATTCCTAGGATGTTCAGTCTATACTTCTTCATCTCTTTCACAGTCTGTGCAGTCTTTCCAGCTTCATACAGCGTTCGCACGTTCAGGCTCCCACTCTCACTTCTTGTTTGGGATTCGCTAAGGACATTGTCGGAGCAGAAGCTTCCTTCCGGCTTTCACTCCTACTCGTCATACAATGCATTGCTGCATCTGCCCTGAGCTCATCTTCGAGCTTTGATTGGATCTTGTTGGCGTTTCTGTAGTAGCAAAGCTTTTTTACGTGGCAGGTTGCTAGTCCAACGCACAACCTTCCCCATTTCTCATTCTGGACTTAGGACCAGACATCGGCTGGGTTTTCTGTAATAGTGGAGACTTCGAAGGCCTCATACTTGGGGGTCGTGTCCGACTGCGGCCAGCACTCACAGGGGTCAGGAAGTTTTTTTTTGGGAATGGCGGGGATGAGATATCCCGCCATCTTGAACATCAGGCCTAGTCGTGCCTGTCTGCGACGATCAGCCAGCGAGGGGGAGATTCAAATCCTGCAGCATTCGGCTTACGCAACCTGGTTCGCTGGACCTATAGTCCTTTTGTGATGAAGCGTGCTGCCTGTCTCTCTTCCAATTCCCTGTCACTTCCCATCTGTGCTTCCGAACTGAATCTTCGAGGTATTGTTTCTGTCTCACGTTCCAGGCCGAACCTGTGAGAATGTGAATGGCTTCAGTTGAAGAAATATGGACATCACATTCCAAACATTGGATATATTTCTTGCAGTTTCCTTCGCGTTTAAAAAAAAATCAGCTAAAGTCATTGTTACGAAAACTGGAGTGCCCTGGAACAAAGCTATATCTGTACCCCGCGTTATCAACTGAAGAATCAGAAAGAAGATCTCACATACTATGTCTGAACAACTAGATTCCGATTGATGACGTTGAGCCGTAAACGCTGATTTTGAAGCCGGTAACCCTAGGTATTTTTTCTATGTAAAACAGGCATGTCAAAAATGAAATCTATTGTTCTCAACATGGCAAAGAATTCTGCTGTAAAAAAAATATAGAGCATTTTTTCTGTTTATGGAATACTTCCTAATGTTAAGCGCTGGTCTGACAAAAGAAGCTCCAACATTGGAAGTAGCCAAAACAGAACATCCATGAACATGTGTAGATAGGAATGGTATTAACTATCTATCAGGCCTTTGGTATAGGATGACTCTGACAGATGAATATCGAGTTGTTTTTTTATATCTTCATAAGAATATATTATTTCAGCCTGCTCTGACAACCAAGGAGGATGTGAACAAACCTGGGACAGCGGCAATACCAACAAGAGACAAGTTACACTTCTGAAACAAGGGAGAAACATAAACACCTAGGGACCTGTGCACCGCTTTGTTACGGATCTCTCTGAAACATAAGTTCTTCCATCTACTTCAGTCATGATTGAATTGGAGATGGTTCTTGCTCTCAATGTAAAATTGCAGGTGCAACTAACCTGTGTTCATTTAAGGATAACGCACCAGCCTCCTTGTACGTCAAACACCTGAAGCCCATCGGGGAAGTTCTAATGCAATTTTAAAGACTAACGAGTCCAGACTGGTTGGCTTATGTAACTCTGTCTTTGACGCTGTAAAAAATTACTTTTCGGCCCTACAACAGAATTGAACAAACTAGCCCGGAACGGAAGCGACATGGATAAGATTAGACCCCCAGCTGATAAGAGATATGCCAGAATCTACGCGTAAAAAATGTAATTATTTCCTAGCCTTTTTCCACAAAGTAATGAGCATGTTTACTCGGAAAAAAAAAGGTTATCGTGGAAGATCACACACACACACACACACACACACACACACACACACACACACACACACACCACACACACACTCACACACACACACACACACACACACACACACACACACACACACACACACACACACACACACACACACACACACAGAGAGAGAGAGAATGCAGAAGAACAAAGA
>JADBJO010030475.1:0-5000 GCA_016801955.1 Conus betulinus | reverse complement strand
CAGCTGGTTTGTTCGGCAGTTGATGACAGTACTTCTCTGGGTCCCACCCGCGCCTTCGGGTGTATCATTTTCTTTCTTGATGGTGAAACACAGAGTACACCTTTCTGATACAACTGGCACAGATAGAGTTGTTCAGTGCCTTCAGCCGCCATGACTTTCAAGGGGGGGAACACAGCTCTTTTTTTTTTTATTTGAGGACGACGTTTACAAATGTGTTCTAGGGATCACAATTCTGTCAAACCCCATGCCCAAGAAGTAAAGGTCAGTTTTTTTTTTTTTTTTTTTTCTTTTCAATCAGAATTCCGTTGAAGCAAATTCTGTCAAATCCTATCTCTAAATTCTGTCAAAATCCTATCTCGGAATTCTGTCAAATCCTATCTCGGAATTCTGTCAAATCTATCTCTGAATTCTGTCAAATCCTATCTCTAAATTCTGTCAAATCCTATCTCTAAATTCTGTCAAATCCTATCTCCAAGTAGTAAAGAAGATCAGTTTTTTTAAGTCAGAATTCCGTCTAAGCAAATTCTGTCAAACCCTATGTCCCAGTAATAAAGGTGGTCAGTTTTTTTTTTTTTTCCAATCAGAATTCTGTTGAAACAAACTGCTGATAAGGATGATTTGTCTACTGTCCTGTTGTTGAGAGTACAAGCCACTGTCTGGATTTGAGCAAGGCTGATGGAGGATCCAGTTTCTTGGCACTGTTGATCAGTGTTGGGAGGATCCAGTTTCTTGGCACTGTTCATAAGTGTTGGAGGATCCAGTCTCTTGGCACTATTGATCAATGTTGGAGGATTCAGTTTCTTGGTACTATTGATCAATGTTAATTGGAGGATCCAGTTTCTTGGTGCTATTGATCAGTGTTGGAGGATCCAGTTTCTTGGCACTGTTGATCAGTGTTGGAGGATCCAGTTTCTTGGCACTATTGATCAGTGTTGGAGGATCCAGTTTCTTGGCACTGTTGCTAAGTGTTGGAGGATCCAGTCTCTTGGCACTATTGATCAATGATGGAGGATTCAGTTTCTTGGTACTATTGATCAATGTTAATTGGAGGATCCAGTTTCTTGGTGCTATTGATCAGTGTTGGAGGATCCAGTTTCTTGGCACTATTGATCAGTGTTGGAGGACCCAGTTTCTTCGCACTACTGATCAATGTTGGAGGATCCAGTCTCTTGGCACTATTGATCAATGATGGAGGATCCAGTTTCTTGGCACTATTGATCAGTGTTGGAGGATCCAGTCTCTCTTGGCACTGATTGATCAGTGTTGGAGGATCCAGTTTCTTGGCACTACTGATCAGTGTTTGGAGGATCCAGTTTCTTGGCACTGTTTATCAGTGTTGGAGGATCCAGTTTCTTGGCACTGTTGATCAGTGTTGGAGGATCCAGTTTCTTGGGCACTGTTGATCAGTGTTGGAGGATCCAGTTTCTTGGCACTATTGATCAGTGTTGGAGGATCCAGTTTCTTGGCACTACTGATCAATGTTGGAGGATCCAGTCTCTTGGCACTATTGATCAATGATTGAGGATCCAGTTTCTTGGCACTATTGATCAGTGTTGGAGGATCCAGTCTCTTGGCACTGTTGATCAGTGTTAGAGGATCCAGTTTCTTGGCACTACTGATCAATGTTGGAGGATCCAGTCTCTTGGCACTATTGATCAATGATGGAGGATCCAGTTTTCTGGCACTATTGATCAGTGGTTGAGGATCCAGTTTCTTGGCACTACTGATCAGTGTTGGAGGATCCAGTTTCTTGGCACTACTGATTTCTTGGCACTGTTGATCAGTGTTGGAGGATCCAGTTTTCTTGGCACTACTGATCAGTGTTGGAGGATCCAGTTTCTTGGCACTTACTGATCAGTGTTGGAGGATCCAGTTTCTTGGCACTGTGGATCAGTGTTGGAGGATCCAGTTTCTTGGCACTGTTGATCAGTGTTGGAGGATCCAGTTTCTTGGCACTGTTGATCAGTGTTGGAGGATCCAGTTTCTTGGCACTGTTGATCGCAAATTTAGGTCGGCCTACGCTGTCATTTTTTCTTTCTTAAACACAGTAAAGCGTTGGCGATTCCCGCCAGATTGACTCCCTGGAGCAGACCATCTTTGTTTTTTTTTTTTTTTTTTTTAACATTATTCACGGAAGGGCCACTACTTGCCATCTGGCATTTCCTATAAACGTGTCTAAAAAGTGGTATTCATTTCATGCCTGCTTATGTTGGAGTATTACCTGTCTTTTTCTACATGTTCGTCTGTTCAGTGCTAGGAGTGTCCACATGTTGCGTGATGTTGTTTATGACGGGGTGGATATTGTCTGGGCATTATTGTTATTTTCCGGAACACGTTTTTGCACCGGGGCTGTTTGCACAGGCGTTTCTCCCACATGTTTCCACGCTGTATTTTCTTAAAAAAAAAAAAAAAAAAAAAAAAAAAAAAAAAAAAAAAAAAAAAAAAGCCCCGGAAGCTTGTTACATCGAACTCCTATATTTGAACTGTGCGTTTCCCTCTTAAAAGAGAGCTGCATATTAAATGAAGGGAATTTTTCTTTCCGTTAAGTAATTAAAAAATAAAAGGAAAGTTGATTTAAGAAACTCACCTACGTTTGACCACTTGCTTGTGACTTTTCCTGTGTGAAAAGTGGATTTTTTTTTATTTTATGTAAGAGATTAACGCCTAACTTTCCTTATTTCTTTAGTCCCTTTTTTTGGATTACTGTCATTGGTGGATTTGCACTAACCAAAATTTATCATAGTTTCTGCCGGAATTTGTATGCTGAACATTTCTCGTTTAAAAGTTTTGTGGTTCACGCAAGACTCCTTTACGTTCTCATTATGCTGGCTTGTCTTTTTTTTGTTTTTTTTTTTTTTTAAAAAACAGCCTTAGCCCAGGGGGGCTCCTATGTTTATCACTTGCTGGATTGATTGTTCAGTGAATGAATGATTCATTTTTTTGGTGCTTTTTGCCAGGATGAATCAGTTACATTGATTTATGTATCATGAATAGATATCAGGAGATAAACCATCGATGTACCGCGGAATCTTCAAATGGTCGTTTTTAATCAAACGGAAAAACTTTAGATCACGAGCCTGTTCGTATCGCCGCTATCTCAGCAGGCGATCTGTCTTTGTTTCTTGGGGTTGCAAGGATGATCATTTGATGCGCAACCCAAGAATCAGATTGAATGCCTACGCCCTTCGTTCCTGCGGCCGGCGCTCAGGGGCACGCCCGTGGACGCGCGTAACCATCTCTGCCGTACTGTCCTTTCGGTCCTCGGTATCAATTACAATGATAGCCTTAGTTCTACTGAGTACAATCCGGACATGTCTGTCCTTTCCGTCTCGGCACATTCCCTATTTGCTAAGCATTCGTTAGTAAATGCCGGTCCCAGTATTCAGAGCAGTTGTCCGCGACCTGGTGTCAGGGTATCAGTCTATGCTAAAAGCTTTTTCTATGCACCCGTCCCACCCTTACGGTCCCTGTCGTTATGTCAGTGTGGCCATCGCTTTCCATGTGCTAAGCCGTCGTTTTATGCGAGTCATATTCCTTGTTCTTTAATGGGTCTCATTCATGCTACGCCTCGTTTTGCTCGTCACATTTCTGTTGCCTGTACTTGTACGTCCTGCCTTGGGGCATCAATTCCCCTGCTACGCATAGTTCTAGTCTGCCACGTCCATTACTTATGTCATGTCCGAGGTATAATCGCATGTAGGCCGCGTTTTCTGCGAACTCGTCCTGGATTCCTGTCGTGTCCGTCCTCGTCCTTGGGCACTTCCCAGTGCCTACGCCTTCGTTCGCTGCCGCCATTGCCGTCCTGTCCAGGGTTATCATTCTTCATGCTACGGCTTCGTTTCCTGCCGTACAACCTTCCTGCCTGTATTCTGTCTGTCCTGTCCTTGGCCTCATTCGCATGCTGACTACGGGGCGCGCGCTCGTTTGTTACAGCAACACCCAGTCTCGACTGTTTCAGTTCCTTGACAAGCAGCTTCATGTTGCCGCATGAGTTTGACTGGGAGATCAAACCGTGTTTTGGAGAGAGAATTCTCTCTCTTGTGTGTGTGTTGTGGATGTTGATGTTGTGTGTGTCTTGGGGTGTGTTTGTTGGCCTGGGTTGCGTATGTTGTGTTTTTGTTTGTGGGCGGTTTTGGGGTGTTTGTGTGTCGGTTGGGGTGGTGGTGTGTGTGTGTGTGTGTGTGTGCCTGCATGGTGTGGTGTGGGGGGGGGGATGTGTGGTGGCGTGGTGGGCGTGCGTGCGGCGTGCGTGCTGGATGTGGCTGATCAGTTTCTTGAAATGGCACTTGATCAGTGTTTTGCGGAGGGTGAGTGTGTTATCGTCGATGTGTTGTAGGTTTCTTTGGTTCCTAATCTGTCTATCTATGTATATCGCTAGTCTGTGATCTCTCCTTGTGTTGGGAGGCCAGGGATCCCAGTCTCTTGTCCATCGTTTTTGAATCAACTTGCTTTGGACTGGCTCTTGATGCCTCTCCTCTACGCCTTCTTTGGCACGAACATAGTATTGGGGATCCAGTTCCTTGCGCATTATTGGATTCATGTTGTGACACCCTGGTGTATGGGCTGTCTCTGTCTGGCTTGTCTTCCTTTTATAGAGCATCTTCTGACGTCTAAGATCAACGTACCTAGTTGGCGTTTTGTCCAAGCGGGTTTGTGGGGGTAGCCATACCTTTCTGAGAATCTGCCAGACGGTTAGGGGTGGTTAGTTAACTCTGTAAAAACAGGAGAGACAGGAAAAAAAAACTTGAGGTATCACCATAGGACAGTTATGGAGTTCGACATCAGCCTTCGAATCGCAGACTACTGACCTGCGTTTGCTCGAATGTTGGATGTTGATTGTCGTTTGGTCAGTAGGTCGTGCTATGATGCTTCTTGTTTGCGCGGAGTGTATGGGTATGTTTCTCTGCAATGAACTACTGTTCTGTACCTGTGAATGCAATCCCCTGATTGGCTAGGTCTTGCCTACAGTCTCTTCATGGTCCTTCCTCTACCGCACAATT
>JADBJO010030474.1:0-17848 GCA_016801955.1 Conus betulinus | reverse complement strand
CTCACTAGGAAATTACTCTCAAATTTATCTTCAGTTTCACGACCTGCAGTACAACTCACTTTGAAGCTCACATGGAATAGGTTGTGTGTTGGTTGGTTGTTGGTGTGGGGAGGGGGGGGTGTGTTATGTATGTGTAGGTGTTGCGTGGGCGGGTCGACGGGTGGCCTGTTACAAGCCGATATTCATAGGTGTTTGATAGAGGTAGATCGTATGGCTGGCCTGTCATCTGCTTGCACATACACTCAGGTTTGTCCATGTAGATATGAGTATATGGTAATGGCGCAAAAACCGCCACCAGCCATGCATCATGAAGAAAGGAAGTTGCAGGGAATTAGAGACAGAGAATGCATCTGAAAAGTAAAATCCTGCAGAGCAATGCTTTCACAAATCAGACCCTGCTTGAATGACTGTTAACCATGTGACTAACTTTAGGAAGAGTAGAACTATCTGAAAAGAACGCTTTATCTCATTTTGTGGAAGGACATTGAATCTTCTGAGTAATGAATATGGATAAAATAAAGGACTGAGAAAAAAATAGTATGGGAAAATAAGTGAAATTTTTAGACTTTATTCCAAAATACAGATAGTAAATGTAAGGGTGTTTTTCACGGCCTCTTTTGGAATAGGGTCTAAATCGAAAAAAACAGAAAATTTTGAGCCCAGAAAACATTTTAACTTAAAACCCAAAGACGGATGAGTTGAGCTTTAGATACACATTTCATTTTTCTGATAGTCCCATGGGCTGGATTTTTTTTACTGCAATCATTTAAATTTTTTAATAAGAGTTGTTTGTGAAAAAAAAAGATTCAGAAAAAACAGGCTCAGTGCAATATTTCGAAACAACAGGTCGTGATGGCATGTTGCATGCATACATGCTGCTGTGTGTGCAATTGATCGTGCATATGCTGAGTGTGCGTGCACATGTGTCGTGGGGTGTGTGTGTGTGTGATGTGTTTGTGTGTGTGTGTGTTAAATGCGTGCATGCGCTAAGCATATATGTGTATGTTTGTGTCGAATGTATATTTCATGGCTTATCTGTATGAACAGAACATATTTTGAAAAAAAAATAAAATATTTAGCCCTTTTATTAAATATCTGAGTTTAATCGCCACGGTCCTGTTTTATCTTCACGCGGGTGGAAAGATATTCCATCTTCACTGGAACTATTTTAAATCGTTTAACCTTTCCCGGCAAAGTTAGAGGAGGAGCGACTTTCGAAAGCACCCAACATATTCAAACAGGAAAAACACCGTGCCAGCCTTCACCTCATCATCAGAGGTTTTTAGAGAACACTCTGAGAGAGGGCAAAACCATCGAAACGAGCACAGGTAAACATCTTGAAGGAACTTGTAACAGCATATGACAAGCTAGAAAACAAATTATATTAAGGGACTAATCCAAACAGAAGAGAAATCAGATTGGAACATTTTGTGATGGTACTAATGCAATGATAGAAGCAGATCCTTATGTGATTACTCTGTTACATGACATGTAGGGTCTGTGACAAAGTGCAGTGCTACATTATGTCTATGTCACTGATTAAAGTCGCAACATGCACCGCCGCTACAAAAGATGTTTTCTCCTGTCCTTCATCTAACATGAACAAACAGCACCATCATGCCAGTTATATGTGTATTCTAGCAACATACTTGTCTATTCATTGTGTACTATAGTGAGCACATCATTACATGTGTAAAATAATATTTTGTTTCGATGTTGTAAGATGTGAAATGGTGTGCTTCGCAAGTTGTGTCTCTGTGTGAATGTGTGTGTGTGTCAGTGTGTGGGGGTGTGTGCGTGCACGCTCGCTACGCACGTGTAGTGTGTATGTGTGATTGATGATGATGATGATGTGTGTGTGAGAAAGAGAGAGAGAAAGATTATTGATTGATTAAGATAGTTTTATTCCTTAAGTACACAGGTGACCATGAAATATGATTCTAATTTCAGTCTGTTCCCATCACCCTTCAAGGGTACTAAGAGATGCTAGCATAGAATCCTACTATGCATTATAAAACTAATCTAACGCGACAGAGTAAGAGAGGGGAAAGAGGCCAAGCACCAGACATAGGTTATGTGTTTCGGTGCTGTGAGAATACTAGTTACGCACATACTCATACATATTTGGACACACACACACACTCATCTCTACTCTCTCTCTCTCTCTGTCTCGCTCTCTTCACAAATTCTACCTGATAAACAACACACACACACACCACACACCACACACACCACACACACCACACACACACCACTACACATGCTACCTACACATATTGAGGGAAACAAATATGCGTTGACAGGCGGGCCGGGGAGTGTTTCTTTATCTGTTTATGGAAACTATTGGCATTTACAGAGAAAAGGAAGCCATCATTCAGACTTTTTGTCTCAGATTGATAAACCACAGTGTTCGCCTTAGTAAGTACACTGCACCACACACACAACCACACACACACACACACCACAACTCATACTCACCCATTTTCGTCTTCCTCACGACACTGTGAGGAAATTGAAAGTGCCTGCGTGTACTTCCAGTGAGACTAAAACTACTTGCATGTTGCATGGTCCTGTATACTTCTGTATGCCATTTTTCTCCTATGCCCATACTTTATCACCACTCTGGCAGATGTCTGTACACACCACAGCCGGTAGCCAGAGGGAGGATACACGCCTTGGGATGCCAGACTGATGTCACAGACCCTCTCCTACTGAGTCGATCGATTTGCCATGCCTCTTTGGCACATACAGGCTGCCTGATCCTGTGTGTTCCATTTCAGGTATTATGACTCCTAATTTTGGGTGAACGCCTAGTCTTCAGGATCACAGAGTCTCAATGCCTTCTGTACAGCTCCGTGGGTAAGGAAAATTACTGGGAAAAAATGAAGAAACAGCAGTCAACAAAGCCCTGTGAGTTGGTACTGTGTGAATTCAGATTGTTTATCCTGTCTGTCATAAATGACAATCGACTACGATGTTTTCGGAAGGTATCCATCGGTGATGATCCTGCTCCTTTCACTCCTTTGAAAGGTTTTCTGTTAGGTATAAGCCTCTGACAGAGAGAAATGGTCTCCCTACACATGGAACCCCAGTGCCAGGTCGTGTGGCTGCTTCTATTTTCTTCCTGTACATTGTATCAAGTGTAGCAACTTGCAAGGGCAAGTTTGTATCCTACTCTGTACATCCCACTGAGATTTGGTTGGGGGGGGGGGTGAACTCCAGCGGGTTATCCTCTGGGGTTGAGGAACAGTATTAACATAATTGAAGTAATCATACTACGATCCGCACATAACTCGACTAATTCAAAGCCAGGACTAGAACTGAATCTTCCAACCCACTGCTCTGGGAATTGGATTTAAATGAATCAGAATAATAAGCTCTTGGGACCAACAATTTTTTGATTAATACACAATATCTACATCATACTTTACACATTCTACCTTTCCAGCACCACCATAAAAACGAGGCTAAAAATATACGATCATTTCCTTATGTCAAAACCACAAGAGATCTTTTACTACTTCAGTTCTCCCCATGCGTGCCTCAACCTTTCAGTCCCGACTCCTGACTCTGTCATAAACTTTTAAGCAGAAGGCATTCAAATTGGATTGTTTCTCAGATCTCAATGTTGAAACACGTCAATCATTTATCACATTACCTCGTGAGGCAACAATTCTGAGTGACCATGACAGACTTATGATTAAGGCACTTGGAAGTTTCAAGAATCAGTCCCAACTCATTCTCAAAGATCAGGTCACTGCATTCAGTTTTTCCTCTGATAATGACCTAGAGTGGGGTATATTCTCAACCCGCTGAGGACCTGAGATATTCTCTTTTCTCCTCTAAATTAGTCGGCTAAGTCTAGTGCAAATGAACAGCCCGAATACATGGGTACACACGCTTGCATCTTAACATTTAGCTTTACACTCATCGTGTTTGCTTACTTGCATAGCATAAAGACCTTGACGACATACAGTTTGTCCTAGCATCTCCACAGCATGATATGTCCTCATTCAGCTGGAAGAGTCCACACTTGCTGTAGCTGTTGATAGCATGTGGACCTAACTCATAGCATGCCCCTTCCTGCATCATCCTTGCTGGACGAGCCTTTAGAGATCGTCATCTCCTCCACATGACCAGATGCGCTACCATGGCCCAGACCACGCGTCCTTGTGCAATGTGCTCCGCTCTTGAAGTCTCCACTTGGCATGTCCTTGGCGTGGGTGGTGCTCATCTCCTCCCGCCATACTGGGTACTGCATTTTTTACCATTTTCCACATGCTGACATCGCAATGTAAATCTCATCTTTTTTGCACTTCATGATCAAGGAATTTGTACAACCAACTTTGCAACCGAAGTGTTTTTTTTACTATGCTTTCTTTCTCCAAAGAACAACCATAGTTACATGCTCTGTGCTCTTAATTTTCTCAATTCTCATGTGTATGTCCCTACAGGTTGTACGGTGATTGGAAACGGCATGCTTTTTGTTACTATCCACCTTTGTTACACTCGGCTTGCATGGCATTGATGACGTTAGGAGAAACATTTATTTTTTTCTCTCGTTACCAAGGTGGCGAGATGGGATAGTTTGTAGAATAAGTTGAATTTGGTGCTACATCACACCTCACACACACACACACACACACACACCCCCACAACCAAACACTCATGCACGACCACCACACACTGCAATAACACACAACACCACTCAGGCAAAAAACAAAATGCATTTCACATAGCAGGAGCATGCATGCTCAAAATGAATCCACCCTGATGCACATGCCCCCTAGCACCACCACATATGCACAACACATGCACACACACATCACTACACACACACACGCACGCACGCACAGCATGCCCCGCATCAGAACAATACAAATCAATTAGGTGTTGTTTAAAAAGTGTTTCAGTTGAGTTATGAAAACATGTGTTATAGCACATACAACCCCATCTATGGATGAATAGAAAATGCATGAACTACGATGTGATTTTTAGGAAGAGAGGAGGGAGCTGCATAGATAGATAGGTATTGGGATCGATTGTAGGAAAAACATAATTTCCATTTATCTGTTACAACATTTTGGTTTATTGACCAAATTCTGATGAAAAATCGTTACACGTGTTCATTAGAAGTGGTGCTCAACTTTGTGGCATGTGAACTTTTTTTTTTAACAATTTTTGTTTAGATCATTGCTATTGTTGGGATTTACCACTGTCAAGTTGGCAAAGTCAGCATCGAAATACGATTGAGTCTTGTTCATGGTGTAACGATTTTATGTTATGATTGTTTCGTGAGCTTATGTTGATTGTATGGCCATTGATGTAGCTCTATACAATCATCTACAAACGGGGTTGTATTGTGACACCCCAATTTACTGATTACAACTATGCGAACAGTCATAAGCATGTACGAAGCATAAATGTAGAATGACATAGAAATTCTTCACTGACATATACCAATTCCTGTTTAAACTATAAGAGCACTCTAGCGACGAACACACTGCACTAGACTGTGCTTTGATATACCCACATGAGATATGAAATCCATCTAACTCTTACATCGGACTTTGGCGACAACTATACCTAAGCTTACTAGCTTCATCAGGTTTAGATGGAGTTTATGCGAGTTCAAAAACTCTTCTGCAGACGAGGTACTAATAGTTTGCGTCATGAAGCTATTCGACCTGTGTTTTTGTGAGTGTCTGTGTGCCAGACTTCCAGAAGCAGATTCTGTGTCTGTTGCAAATATGCAGCGCATCCAATTCCATTTGCAGTTTTTCCATATTCTGTTCATTCGCAAACATAAATGTTTAAGATTTTTTTACCATGAGGATTTCAAACATTAAACATACCTAGTTTCATGTTATGGTTCAAAGTTTTTCTTTGTTGTATTGACGTACTTATTTTTTTTATTTGTTTTTTTCTTTTTTGTTTATTTCTTTTTTATTTGTTTTTATTTTTTCTTTTGTTGACAAGCTTTAATGTTCCATGTTGCCTTCATGATTTCCAATAACGGTTATGATCAGCCATCTTTTGAATGTCGCATGGCACATTTCCAAAACTATCTTATCTGAATGACCTTTTATCACTGTAATGATTTGGTCAAACCAATCTATAGTTTTTCAAAGCTGTACTAATACGTTTTGGTATGTCCTCCTCCCAAGGAGTACGAGAACAGACATAAAAATACAATCCTCTGTATCATAGAGAGTCCATGGGTGGCCGTCATGCATGTCCGGAACATGAACCTAGTTTCTTGTGTCTACAATCATTAATTAAAAATCATCATCATTGTGGTCACCCCCTAGCAGAAACCTCGAACACATCAATGCAAGAATTCACCAAATGATGAAAGTCATCACAGCTACTTTGTAAGAGGTCACGAAAAGGGCACCATTGCCCGCTTAGTTCTATGGCAAAACTAGTTGACATCATTGTTGCAAAATAGTTGGCTGCAAAAAAATTTTTTTGTATGACTTTTTTTCTCCCTTATACCATAGTCCACTTTTAAACGCCTTAGAAGACGTTCGGTATAACAGACATCGATGTTGTACATTAGGATGTCACACTATTTCTTGGGAATTGTCTTCAAACAGCCAGTTTAACATAATCAGGCAGAGTCCTAAAGGTTTTACCTTGAAGTTGAACTTTTCGCCTTGGCGTTCTACCTCCGAGTAGTGCTATGGGGTATCTGCCTGACACGCTTGTGATGCTGATGTGGGCATTTTGATGGCATATGGCATTTCATTGTAAAGAACCTACGTTTTGCAACACGCCCCTTTTTCGCGCCCATTCCGGATGAAAAATGCAGACCCCCATGTCAGTAAGCCTGTCTGACGAATTACCTTCTTTAGAGGAGGTTGGTAAAAAAAAAATCCGGGGTTCTTCTTTTCAGTGGTAGTTGTGTTGCAGACACAGTGCTACTCATGTGTTTGCATGTAAATGGTATTATGATGACCACAATGTTCGTTTGTTTAACAGGGATAAATGACCAAGCAGTTATTCCTGTTAATTTGTTAGCCTTAAACGTATTATGGTATAGACAGTCATGTGCCATTAGTTTCTACACACACCACCATTATGTTGTGTCATGTAACAGCACTTGTTTGAACATTAGTATACCTGACATTGTTATAGTTTTCGAGGTATGACACCACCATTTGTTTAGAATCATTTTGAAAACAATGGTACTGTCTATTATCAGTCCCTTGCTTGAATTGCCTTAGCTTTGCAAAAAACAATAAAGACGGGTGGTTTGCTACTCTTATATGTCATTCAGATGTCCCTTGCTTGTTCACGCCTTACATATCAGTATCTTTTATAGAATGTCCTGTACACATGGAGAAGCCAGATAACCCGTTACTTTAAATGATATCTTACTAGTCGAGCAGATCAAGTTTCTATGCACACTAAAGTCACTTTTTCAAAGATAATGAAATTATTTCAGGAAGAACCACAAGTATGCAATAATACACAGACAAGAGACTAGCTAGTTTATGTAAATGCCTGTACATTGATAATAGTTTTTCCAAAATGCTCATACACCACAATCGAGAAGAAGAGAGCAGAAAATCAATAACTATTGATGCTTTAACGGATTGGGCATGTGTCGTAATACAATCCTGAACCAATTTACATACCCATTGGTAGTTCTCCAAACAAGTTTGTTATACGTTTTTTTTATTATCTCTCCTTCCTATAAAAATACACATCAGGGAATGACCGAAAAATAAGCAAATCACCTACTATCATGAAAGAACAAAGCTCGCCTCAAACAAAAATATGTTGTGATAATTGAATGAAGGAAAACTGAAACACAAGTATGTTCTCTCGAAGAAAAGGAAATACTCTATTGAATTCTATAGCTTTAATTCTTGATCTTCTTCATTTCATTTTTAAAGTATGCTGTTTTTTTCTTTCTTTTTTTCCAATTTTAACGTGAATTGTTAAGTAAGCTTACCTTTCTACACATTCTTTGGAGTTGCTTCTATGGTGGTTTTTGCTTATTTTATGTTTTATGCGATCTCTTTATAAGTTCTTCTCTCCAAGAAATAAATTCCTTTCTCTTATTTTGGCCAACTGCATAAAACTGAAAGATAATAAATTACTCAAATGAATAAAAACAAACACATTTCTTTCTTTTACAAAGAAAATTGAAATGCATATTAAACTGTGTCTGTGCAGTGCAAAGTGTGTCTGTGGTGGTGTGGGAAACAAGAAACTAAGAAGGATTTATTGTTTTTGCTTGACTCATTCTTTCCTGCCTCCTAAGGAAAGGTTCTGTTTTATAGGAATTTCATGGACAACTTCCCGTTAGGATGCTGTACATAACCTTGGTGCGGAGATGCTGAAAGTTGACCTAAGTAGGGAATAAAATGTCAGTATCTTCAAAAAAACTGCCTGTTTGGAAAATTGCTCTGCGGTCAAAATATTGTTTATTATTAAAAAAGTTTTCACCATTTTCTTAAAACAGCAGGCTCTGACTCCTGGAAAATTTCCTAAAGAAGTGAAATAAAACCAAAGGTAGTCGATTACATACGCCAAATTTTTTATTGATGTTTTTTCTGGTATAATTTTTGTTTTTGATTCTCATTTCATTGTAGTAGATATGATACATTGAAACAATTTCAAGACTTTCTAAACGAGCATATGGAATAGTCCTACGCAAAATGCCTTCCGGTGACAGTGAGCAAAATCACTTGCACAACTAGGCTCTAACCATAACACGCTGTCTGGATTTGTTTGGGTTCTCGTGGGTGTGGGAGACTTGTGGGGTTGGAAAGGAGTTGACAATTTTGAAAATCTTCAGGTAAAGGGTGATTGACTGATTCTGTCAAGACCGGAATGTCAAATTACATTCAAGCGATCGCTTTGTGACACATTCAGATCACCTCTGGAGCCATAGAAACACATCATCACTATCCCCAGTTTCGGACAAACATTGGCCAGTCAGGCTCGGTTTGTGTCAGTTGAATGTGAACAACAGATATTCATAGACATCAAAAGACTTTCCATTTTGTGATCGTCTTGAGACTAAGCATCACTTCTTTTTCGTTTGTGAACAACAGAATTCATAGAAAATCAAAGACTGTCCATTGAGCATCACTTCCTGTTTGTTTTTGCCCATGTACCACCACTCCTTAAGAGAAAAAAATATGTTCTAAACTATTGCAGAAACCAAACTGAACAGACTATCTTACACTTGTTCCAGCATAAAGATGTTAAATGCTTAAAAGACATTGCAGTTTAGCTTTTATGCTTTAGAATTACGTGAAAAAAATGCCAGCTCGATAATCCCTTCGTGGGGTGTGGAGTTTTGCAGTTTGTTTCAGCGCAGAATGTTGACATTTGCAATCATGCTTCTTACTTTTTGGCAGACTCATATTTGTGTACATGTCGTTGGCCTCACAATTAGTTTCCAAGTTCTGAGAGTTCTCTCTCTCTCTCTCTCTCTCTCTCTCTCTCTCTTTCTCTCTCTCTCTCTCACACACATACCATACATAGGATTAAACATGAACAGATCTATAAAATCTGTCTTAAATAAATGTTAGCGAACCGCCCAGAGAAACGTGGACAAACGAGTCACAAGACTCATGTTTAATCCTATGTATGTTGTGACAGAGAAAGAGAGAGAGAGAGAGAGGGGGGGTGGGGGGGAGAACTCTTGTGGCTCGTCTGTCTACGTTTCTCTGGGCTGTTCGCTAACATCTATTTAAGATTTGTTTAGATTTCCGCCTGCAGTCGTCTCACTTTGCAACTAGATCTATAAAATGTGGTTTAACAAAGTTTAGAATAGGTGTCTGACATAACAGTGCATAGTCAAAGGAGTACGAAAGATAACTGGTCTTTTTGTGCCCTGTGTGTGGATGTGCTGCAGAAGATGAAGCTCACTTTGTTTTGTGTTGCCCAGCACTTACTGATTTAAGAGCAAAATATATTCGTGCCAAGTATTTAGCAGGCCGTCATTATTTAGTTTAGTCTTACTTTAATCGTCGAGAAAATGAAGGTTTTATTAATCATTTTTCAATGTATCTCTGCAAGTCGTTTTAAACGGTGGAGCACTATACATGTAATATGCTATTGTATTCATATAAAGAGCAGGCATATGTTTATATTGTTTTATACACTACAGTGCCTGAAAAGTTTTCATTTACCTTTGCATGTTTCCTCTTCAAATGGGGCTTTTGGCCCTTTAAAATAAGAATATATATATATATATATATAATGTTATCGTTATCATTATCATTGTCGTAAGGGTTAGCGATCTCTCTCTCTCGCTCTCTCTCTGTACGTTTTGCTCGTGTACTGCGTGGATATTTGCATTTTTCTGGAAGGCGCGCGCGCGCGCGCGCGCGGCGCGCGCGTGTGTGTGTGTGTGTTGTGTCTATATCTATCATGGTATATGTCTGTCAGACGGTGGGCACGGGCAGTGGCGGTGATGTTCGTGGTGACGATGATGATGCTGCCCCCAGATAATGATGGTCTGCCTGGTCACCCTCAACATCGTTTTCATCATTACTTGTGTCTTCGGCTCCATGTACTACTTGGAGATAACCTTCAGGTGAGCCACCTTGAAAACAGACTAATCTAACAGTTCAGTTACAACAGTCAAAGTAAAATAATTAAAAAAACCATCAGCACAAAAACAAAATCACGCCAAGCCAGGAAACAAAACACGTAGAACAGAGTGGAAAGTAAATTTTTTTTTGTTTGGTTTTGTTTTGTTTTTTTTTCTGTCCCAACCTCTGCTGCGCCACCTCAGAGGCAGTGCACCCACGCCGCTCATTCCGACACCCGTCCACAGCCACAGCCAGCCCGGTCAGGCCCCGCCGCAGCCCCGGCACCGACAATCCACAGGAAGCAGTCAATGTCAAGTCGTCAAGAGGCAACCCAACGGAGGAGACACTGCACTGCTGCCGAGTCACTTCGGTGGTGTTCAGTGGCGCCTGTTCTGATCTAACATACGCAGGACACCACCTACTAAGCCCCTACTGACGACAATAATTGCTCAGTCGCGGAGCCGGCGTGAGTGAGCTCTCCCTCCGGAGGGCGCCACCACATCCGTCCAACGAGAGCCCCCATGAACTCGCCGATACCGGTGACCCCGACGGAACCAAACCAATGCCACAGACGTGGAGAGGACATCGAAATTGAGGGTCACCATGAGAGCAGGGCATGAAGAGCCACAGAATTTGAGACTTTTTTTATGCTGATCGATGAGAATGAGGAAAGTTTATTTCAGACCTGTTTACCCATGCGATGTCGCCGGTTTTTTTTTTTTTTCGTGTGTGTGTGTGTGTGTGTGTGTGTGTGTGTTTTACACAAAAGATAAACAAAATCAAGGGATAAAGTACTAGAGCGATACTTGCACGTATTGAATGTAACATGACAGAAGGGTTCTGACCAAGGGACAACGACTGTTGCTAACTTGAGCGTGCAAAATCGCACCAGGCTGTGTCTGCTTCTTCGATATCGTGCCCTGAAACATAAAATTTTTTTTTTAATCGGCGAGAGAGGCATTATTTGTGCCAAAGTATGCCAATGAGTCAGGTTTTAAAAAGTGATTTGTATTAGAAAGAACAAAGATCAGGATGGATACTATCTGGCGAAAAAGAAACCTCTGCCGTGTGAGGGAAAAGGAAACAACTGCCCCCACCCCCACCCCTCCTTCCCTTCGCCCGCATCCCTGCTGCTTTTACAAAAGATTTAGATTTTTGTACACACTCTTCGTAAAAGATACGCTAATTTTTTGTGTTGAAAAATACACCAATAGCAGTTTTTAGGATAAAACAACACGTTGCTATCTAACCTACAATGCAAAACAGACATGTATATTCTGTTTGAAACTACCGGTTATATAAACATACAATTAAAAAAACAAAAAACAGGCGAATCTGTCTGTGGAAGCTAACGCTTTATCTAACATACTATACAAAATAGGTGAATTCTACAGAAACTACTAACGGTTATTTAACATACACAAAACAGACATGTAAATTCCGTGGAAACTAACACACTTACCTAAACATACTATTCGAAACAGATAGGTGAATTCAGCAGAAAAAACTAGCGCTTGTTTAATATGCAATTACAAAAACAGAGAGATCAATTCTTCACAAAGTAGGTGTTCACACGTTACAAACAACAGACATAAATATGAGCAATATACAACTCCTCGGATGTGTGCAGTCGGGATGGGGAAATGCTCATTTTCTAGAAGAGCAATTCTCTTGCTGAAAGCCATCGGAAGAGTGTCATTCTCTTGCCAACAGTCATCTGAGGAGTGTTATTCTCTGCTGACAGTCATCTGACGAGAGAGCCATTCTCCTAGTCACAGCTATCTGAGGAGTGTCATTCTTTTGCTGACAGTTATCTGAGGAGCGTCATTCTCATGCTGACAATCATCTGAGAAGCGTCATTCTCCTGCTGACAGTCATCCCAAGAGTGCCATTCTCTTAGTCACAGCTATCTGAGGAGTGTCATTCTTTTGCTAACAGTCATCTGAGGAGTGTTATTCTCCTGCTAACAGTCATCTGAGGAGTGCCATTCTCCTAGTCACAGCTATCTGAGGAGTGTCATTTTTTTGCCAACAGTCATACTGAGAAATGTTATCCTCCTGTTAAACAGTCATTTGCGGAGTGCCATTCTCCTAGTCACAGCTATTCTGAGGAGTGTCATTCTTTTGCTAACAGTGATCTGAGGAGCGTCATTCTTCTCTTGCTAACAGTCATCTGAGGAGTGTTATTGTCTTGCTAACAGTCATCTGAGGAGCGTCATTCTCTTGCTAACAGTCATCTGAGTAGTGTCATTCTACTACTGACAGCCATCTGAGGAGTGTCATTCTCCTGCTGAGAGCTCTCTGAGGAGTGTCATTCTCTGCTGCTAACAATCATCTGAGGAGTGTCATTATCCTACTGAGAGCTATCTGAGAAGTGTCATTTCTCCTGCTAACGACCATCTGAGGGAGTGTCATTCTCCTGCTGACAACCATCGGAGGAGTGTCATTCTCCTGCTAACAATCATCCGAGGAGTGTCATTCTCCTGCCTGACAATCATCGGAGGAGTGTCATTCTCCTGCTGACAATCATCGGAGAGGAGTGTCATTGTCCTGCTGACAGCTATCTGAGTGATGATGACGGGAGAATTGTTTAGCCTGCACTTGTTTCCCCCACGACTTAATTATTCAGCTTAACTAAGGTGTGTCATTCTAATGCTAATGACCATCTGACGAGTGTTATTCTACTGCTAACAGCTGTATAAGGAGTGTCATTCTTCTGCTGATAGTCATCTGCGAAATGTCATTCTCCGGCCAACAGCCATCTGAGGAGTGCAATTTTCTTTTTTTGACGACCGTATGAGTACGATTTCTCCTGATAGAAACCATTTGAGGGGTGTTATTCTCGGCACTAACAGCCATCTGAGGATTTTCCATTCTCCTGCTAAATGCCATCTATGGGAGCGACATTCTCAAGATGACAGTCATTTGAAGTGTGTTGTTCTGCAATAGCCATCTGAAGAGTGTCATTCTCTCCTAGCCAACGTCCTTCTGAGGAGTACTATTCTCCTGCCAAAAAGCCATTTGAGGGATGATATTCACCTGCTAGCAGCCACGTGAGGAGTGCCTTTTTAGCCGACAGTTCATTTGCGAAGTGTCGTTTCTGACTGGGAGTACCATACTCCCCGCTAAAAGTCATCTGAAAAAAATGTCATTCTCCTGCTACAGCCATCTGGGGGTGTGTCAACCTCCTACTGACAGCCGTCTAGGAAGTGTCAGTCCTCTGCTAACGGCTATCTAAGGAGTACCTTTCTCCTGTTAACAGCCATCTGATGAGTGTCACTCTCTTGTAAGTATCCTTCTCCTCCTAACAGCCATCTGAGAGGAGTGTCATTTTTCTGCTAAAGCCCTCTGAGGAGGATTATTTTCCTGCTAACAGCTATACGAGGAGTACCATTTCCTGCTAACAAAATGTCTGAGAAGTGTTTTTTACTACTAACAATTATCTGGGGAGTGTCATTCTCCTGCTAACAGCCATCTGGGGAATGTCATTCTCCTGCGCACAGCCATCTGAGGACTGTCACTCTCCTGTTAACGGCCATCTGAGGAGTGTCATTCTCCTGCTGACAATCATCTGAGGAGTGTCATTCTCCTACTGACGGCCTTTCTTTTCTTTCTTTCTGCGTACACAGGCTGATACTCCTGTGGACACTGCCTGTATAGACAGGCAGTGGAGTTTTTATGTGTATGATCGTTTTTTATCCCGCCATTAAGGCAGCCATTCTCCATCTTCGGGGAAGTACTGACGGCCATCTGGAGAGTGTCATTCTCCTGCTAACGGCCGTCTCACGAGGGAGTGTCATTCTTCTGCTTACAGTCGTCTGAGGAGTGTCATTCTCCTGTTCACAGCCATCTTGAGGAGTAACATTCTCCTGCTGACAACCATCTAAGGAGAGTCATTCTCCTGCTAACGGCCATTTCAAGAGTGTCATTTTCCCTACTAACAACCATCTGAGGAGTGTCATTCTCCTGCTAACGGCCATCTGAAGAGTGTCATTCTCCTGCTATCGGCCATCTGAAAGAGTGTAATTCTCCTGCTAACGGCCGTCTGAAGAGTGTCATTCTCCTGCTAACGGCCATCTGAGGACTGTCATTCTCCTGCTAACGGCCGTCTGAGGAGTGCCGTTCTCCTGCTAAACGGTAATAGGAGGAGTGCCGTTCTCCTGCTAACGGTTATCTCAGGAGTGTCATTTTCCTGCTCACAGCTATCTCAGGAGTGTCTTTCTCCTGCTAACGGCAATCCTACTTACTTAAAATCCATAGCTCAATGGTAAGCATAGGCCATCGAAAACACTCCGCCACTGCACTCAGGTCTGGGCTGCTAAAGTTGCCCATGAGTATTGTGATGTCGTTTGGTCCTCTTTTGTCCAGCACAGCTTGTACTTGCTGATAGAAAATCGTCTTTCTTTCCTCCTCCTCATCATTTGTGGGAGCGTAGCATTGGATTATGTTCAGCTTGATGTTCTTCTTGGTGCTAAACTTGGCTGGATGCGGGAGTTGATTGGTTCCCAGTCGATGAGTGCCCACTGCGCCCTCTGGTGTCAGCATCAGGGCCACGCCTTCTGTATGGGAGGCTCCGTCTTCTGTGTGTCCCGAGTACAGCAGCAGCTCTCCTGATGAAAGTCTCAGCTGTCCCGTCTGTAGCCACCTTGTCTCACTCAGTCCTAGGACTCCTGTCTTGTAGGTCTTCATCTCTCTTGCTATCTGGATGGTTCTGCCCGCTTCGTACATTGTCCTGATGTTCCAAGTGGCTATCCTTGTTGATTTCCTGGGGGGTCAGAAGGGGAATCGGTCTTGCAGCTTCCTCTCGGCTTTCACTGCCTGACGTCATGAGTCTCCGGGATGGAGACCCTTCCTCTCCCAGGTGAATGCCTTGGTTTGATGTTGTCGATGCTTCTGTAACCTGATTTTTTTTCTAGGAAGGGGTGTTAGCCGGTGGTCCTGTCTTAGTCGCCTCTTACGACATGCATGGCAGGGGCAGTGGGTCTATTCTATGCCAAACCCACAGGGCGAAGGGCAATCTGAAGAGTGTCATTCTCTTGCTAACGGCCATCTGAGGAGTGTCATCCAAGCGAGTGGGTCTTATGGAAAAGTCCAGGGAAAAAGAGATTTGTGACATCAGAAGAAGACATTTAAGCCGAAACATCACACGAAATAAAAAAAAGAGAGGCAGGTCAGCAATATCAATCAATAAAAATATTCAAGTGAGTATACATACTAGTATACTAAAATGTTAAAGAGCAGGAAGGACTGGAGTGGACAGAAATGAAACATGCTTTACTGACAAAAGATTAAAAAAATACATACATACATACTTGTATGCATACAGACTAACACACTTACCACACATAACTCACATACATACAGGCAGCCAGACAGAGAGAGAGAGAGAGAGAGAGAGAGAGGGGGGGGGGGGGTATGGATGCACCGCAAGGGGGGAGATCGTTAGGCTGTCGTCCCGTTGTTCATCGTCCAGTTTGCTCATCGCATTTGAAAATAGACCATCACCTCCGAAATCTCAGGCAGTCTGGGATGGTGATGTAGTTGTTCAGTATTTTAGCAAGCTGGGATTCTGTAGAGAAAGTGGACCTCAAATACTTCACATTGAGACTGGGTAATGATTTATGCATTTGTGTCAAATCAGAGAGGCCAAAACTCTCCTGCTTTTGCTATTGGTTATAGTAAAATTAGTAGTGGGAAGTGTTTCAGTAAAATAATACTTACTTAATTCTAAGCGGTCAAATCCAGAAAAAGCATGCAAAGCCGTCAGAACTGATGTGGTTTCCAAGCCAAAAACTGTATATTGCTACATATACAGGAATGTTGAAGAGAACACAGACTCAGACAAGGGAAAGAAACTATCAATTTCTACGTAAAAACCAAAATGGAATATCTCGAGCGATACTTTCTCCAGATGGATGAGGCAGAGCTGCAGTTAACTGTAGTGGGACGTTTCAAACTTTTCAACACATAGTACTAGAGCAGCTAGTACATCAGCAGATTTTAGTAGGGATGTGCCTATCGATTCAAGAAAAAAGTACTTTCAGCAGGTTTTACTGCAGTCCTGTCGAGTTCAAACAAGAGCTTCAGCATCATCAGGGACAAATTTATAAATAGAATGCAATCATTCTGACAAACCTGTGGCCCATTCTAAGTGTGAAAAAATGTAATTGCATATAAAACATGTTGGAAACTCTGCAGCTTGTGTAGTTGCTGCGTTGACCTCCTCCCCTAAAGCTTCACGTGAGTGTGAATGAACAATCGCTATGCGGGAGATAATCATAAAATTAGACAAGACGCACCTGTAAGTTGAAGTTTAATTGATATTATTTGGAGTATTGTGATGGGCAGGAGCATTTATATGTCCTTAATTCACAGTTCTAACATTTCTCAATTCCACCCTTAATTACTTTGTACTCTGAGGTCAACTACATATAAGAAGTGGCGATGTTCCCGCGCTCGGATCTCATGTGAATGCTCCTTCCCGTCACTATACTCTAAATAATCTCAATTAAAATAAAATTTACAGGCAAATGTTGCTAATTTTATGATTAATATACAATTTAATGAAGATCAGGCTGGATTTATGAAAAATGGATCATGGGGGATGTGTTGTTTCCGTCGAAAACGACGAAGACCATCTAGCCATCCTGGGATCGGGGTGGTGAGTGCGTAGATGGCTGGTCAGGCCGATCTGCGCCGGAATAACCTATCACAGTATGGACAGGGGATGGTGGCGGCAGTTGGAAATCTGTTGGCGCTGGTCTTCTTGATCATCCTGCGCTGCCTCAGCTGCAGCAATTCTGTTACTTTCCAAGGGTTTCTGCACCTTTGCAGGACAACTGATCACTATCCGTCTCTGTCCTGGAGAGTCTGATCCCCATGTTGTGTGGCTGATGTTGATGGCCTTCAGGGGAAGATTTGAAGCTGTCTTTGAAAACGTTTCTTCTGGCCTCCATGAGAGCGTTTTCCTTGTTGTAGTTCGCCAAAAACAATAGTTCTTTGGCCCCAGCCAATGATCTGGCCATGCGAAACTAAACATGAATAGACGTGCCCAGCGAAGCCGTGGTGACGTGCATCAGGATGGTGTGAAGATGCTAGGCAGGCCAGCACAAGTGAGGACTCCTCTTAAGCGTCCAGAAATCTTATCTTGCCACTTAATGCCAAGGAGTCTCCGGAGGCAAGGGCAAGTGGTGTGGAAATGGTTCAGTGTCCTGGCGTGGTGACGCTGGTAAACCGTTCATGTTTCACAAACCATAGAGCAGTATGGTGAGAAACTATGGCCCGATA
>JADBJO010030473.1:7500-12500 GCA_016801955.1 Conus betulinus | reverse complement strand
CTGTGAAATGGTGTAGGTCAGCTGAATGGATGGATGGAAGGTCTGAGCAAAGTTGAGGAAATTCTGGAGGTCATGTTCTGACATGGATGTGGCTCCCAATCCATCATCTATGTATCTTTTGTAGAGCTCTGGTTTTTGGGCCTGTGTAAGAGTTTAGCAGGCGGTGTTCTAGGTGTCCCATGAAGAGGCAGGCATAGGATGGTCCCATTTTGGTTCCCATAGCAACACCACTGATTTGTGAGAATGTATGGTTGTTAAATTCAAAAGTATTGAGGGTTATAACTAATTCTGCAAGTCTGACCAGTGTAGCTGTGGGAGGGTGTTGTTGGTTAGGGGGCCGTTTGTTAGGGAAGAATGTGAGGGCCTGCTGTCCATCAGCATGAGGGATGGAAGTGTAGAGAGAGACGACATCAAGTGTAAAGAGGAGGCTGGGTTGAAAAGTGGGATCTGTGTTGTATGAATTAATCATGTTGAGTGTGTGTGTAGTGTCTTTGAGGTATGTGGGGAGGCCTTGTACTATGGGTTGGAGGAGAGAGTCTAAGTACTGTGAAATGTGTTCTGTAGGGCAGCTGCATGCAGATACAATGGGTCTGCCAGGTTGTCACGGGCGGACCAGTGTTTGAATTTATACATTAAGTTTTAATGGCTGTTCGTCACAGAGGTTGACAGTGGCTTATACCTCGCATGTGGAATGCAGAGGAGAGGGGGGGGGGGGGGGGGGGGGGGGGGGGGGGGCAGCTCCTCTGTCACATTCAGTTTGTGCACCGCCCATGTGGATCATGCATCCCCTCAGTAAACCCTCACATAGGTGTAGTGTGAGAGGGAAGAGGGGGGGACCTGGATGAAGTGTGTGTGCCGTCATGTTAATAACGGTGCAGGGAAGTGTCTTGCACGTGTTCTGTGCGTAAAGTGTGTTGTTAATGCTTAGCGTGGGTTGAATGTGAGTATGTGCCTATGTAGGGTGGAGGGGGAACCTTCTGCGCCATGCCAGTGTTCGGCGCTCTCATTCTTTTTGCTTTTGCTTTCCGGTAAGAGGCCACGTCCTCCGTTGGTAGCCATATTTATTTTTCCACTTCGTCGTGGAGAGTAGCGGAACCGGGCCGGAACCCTTCGCTGGGTGGAAGGCAGTCTGCTGAGCTTTGGAAGGATCTCAATCCTTGGGTTACCAACAACATCCTTCAGAGTCGTTCCAGACTCTTACTTCCTTCGTTGGAGGTGGCGCATGTACTGGTGGGGCTTTGGGCTCTTCGTTGAGTGAAGCTTTCCAGTAGCTCTCCTCTGTCTTTACCCGCCGTTCTGGTAAATATATATGTATAAATATGGTGTGTTGTATTTTCGTTGAGTTTGAGAGTTTGTACGCCAAGATGGGATTCGCATTTATTCGGCCAGTATATATTTAAGTGACATTGAAGTCATTTTTTTAAGTTGGATGTTAGCAATGGCTCTGTTTGGGGAGCTACTTGTAGGCTTGACATATGTATCTAGTTCTATATTGGAGTCGGTCATATTTGGATAAATGTTGACGTAGGGATATTCCAGAAGCGATTCTTCAAGGATTGAAGCAAATTATTTAGTTTTTTTGTTGTTTTTTTTTAACATCAAGTCGGGTCCGGAACGGAACGAGTTGCCGCCGACTAACATTCAGGCAACTAGCGGAGATTTCCGATGTGGCGCTCCCCGCCATAGGTCCCGCTCCTCGTCTTGTTTTGTTGTCTCTGTCGTTTTTTTTTTTTTTTTCATCATTAGTTTTTTTTATGTAAGTATTTTGTAGATAGTATGGAAGAATGAATGAGTTTTATGGAATTTCATCTGGCATTAATTTAAAATGTAATGTGAACTTCCAAGAGTTTATTGTATTGTAATTTGTAATGTGAATGAGACAAAATTGAGAATTGTAATAAAGGAAAACAAGGAAATGAGGAAAACAACAATGATTCAAGAACAGATGAAACCAAAAGAAAACAGATTGTAAAAGTGTATTCTTCTTTGAATTCTTTAAATTGTACGTACGTACACGGTCCACACACGCCCTGCATTCACACACATTATCCACAATCATCATGATTATGCGGCGAGGGACTGACATCCGCCGCAGGGCGCTTTTCGTTTCTTCTTTGGAGATAGGCCACAGTTGTTGACGGTGGGCGACCTGGAGGATGGTCCCAGAGAGGAGGATACCGGAGATGAGCCTGAGGGGTGCTGGAGGAGTCCGGCGCAGGAAGGAGTCTTCTAGGCGCCAGTGAGGAGAGCAGCCAGTCTTGCTCCGGAGAACTAATCCGCGGAACACTTGGGACAGTCTCCAACAAATAAGTTATGTGGCCAGTGTGTATGGTGTGTGGGCTGTGGATATGTGTGCATGCGCTAGTGTGATCTAATGTATATTGTTATGCCCTGTTTGTTGTATTAGTTTGTTTCTCCCCCTTCCTCTTCTATTTGTTGGGGGTAGCTTTAGATGGTGATAGGTTGGGTGGCGGTGAGATCCGGGTGGTGGTAGTTTTCTTTTTAGGGCTCCCCTCTATCGGGTTATTTTGTCCTTTAGCGATAGTTAGCTCCTGATAGGATCTACACTCTTCTTTAGTGTTTCTTTTTAGGGCTCCCCTCTATCGGGTTATTTTGTCCCTTAGCGATAGTTAGCTCCTGATAGGATCTACACTCTTCTTTGGTTGTTTTTTTTTTTTTTTGTAGTTATTCTTTTTCCTGTCTTTCCTCCCTCTTCTTTGATAGGTGCCCCAATTTCATAAATGGAGTGTATGTGTGAGTGATTAGGGTGTTTAATATATTGTTTAAAATTGTATATTTAAAATTTATAAATATTATTATTCCGTACTTTCTGGAGGTAGGGAGTGGTTGAGTGTTGTGCATCTATGCTCTTTGTCTGTTCCTGCCTCATTCCCCTGACAGGGTCTTTTACCCTTGACACAGGTGTATTGGTTTTGTGTTAGGGAGCAGGTAGAAGGTGGGTTGTTTGGTGTCTGTCATTATGAGGAGTTTGGCTGTCTTCGGTAAGTTGTTATGTTTGATTTCTTGTTTAACTGTGGTTGAGATGAGTTTCTGGTGTTGGGGGAGGGTTGATACTGTGAGTGGTGTATAGAAATTTGTGTCTGACAGTTGTCTGTGTGCTTCTTTTATGTACAGCTGTTTGTCCCAGACCACCACTGCACCACCCGTGTCTGCTGGTTTGATGGCAATGTCTTGTCGTTGTCTCAGTGATTCAGGGCTTTTTGTTCATCCCGTGAGAGATTGGAATGGCGGGCAGGTTTGGATTTCACTCGAGAGATTTCTTTTCTACACTTTTTGATGTGATTTGTCAAGAGGTGGCTGGCGAAATACTGGAGTTCGAAAAAGGTGGGTAAAAATGTCTGAGCTTTCTGGTTGAGGGGGCTTTGGCACACCGTCAAGTGCAGCTATCTATCTTAATTTTTCTAAAGAATCATTCAACATCAACGTGGTTTTGATATTTATTGGTGGTAGGCTGAATGGGAAATAAATTTCAGACCTTTTGCCAGGACTGATCTTTCATCATTGGTGTGAGTCAGATTATCAGGAATGCAGCGAACAAGGTGGTGGTGTTGCTCATGGGTGATAGAGGGGTCAGTGTTGTGTGTGTAGGGGGGTTCAACTGGTCTGGGTTTGCCTTGTATTTGTTTTGTAGTTTCGATAACTTGTCTTGCTTAATCTGGTAGCAGTGATTGTGAATGAGTTGGTTGTGTGTATGGATGAGCTGTCTGAGTCTTGAAGCAGTGGCTATGGGCATGATGATTGTGGTTTGTTGTTTGAAATATTGAAGAAGACGGGAGAGATTCCAGGGATGAATTTAGTGTTTTGGTATGTGCCAACATGAGTTGGCTTGGAATAGAATCCTTGTAGTGGTAGTGGTAAGAGCGGTATTATGAAGATCGGATGGGGTGTGAGAAAGTGAGAAGCCGCGAGGGGTGATTCGCAGTCGAATGCATTGTTTTAGAAAGTTGAGATGGGATGCAGATTTCGTTTTCTGAAACTGTGTTTTAGCATACCCTAGTGCAAATGGCTGGATGATAGGTGGCAGAAAATGAATGGACTGGTGAAAACTGGCATGTGTACGGGAGAGGAATTGGGGGCCGGCATTATGTTCTGATTTTGGTTTACTGTAGAGTTGGTTGAGAGAAGAAGCAGAGTTAAGAGGTCAGGAGTGCCTGATTGCGATCGCACGTACACGACTAAAAACGTATGTTAAACAAAATACGGATCAATGATTAACTGTATACAATGATCGAAAGTCGTATACAAGATAACAATTGCACACACTGATGACGTAAACAGAAATGCGAAACAAGGAGGGGTAGCAGTCAGTATGAATCAAAATAGATCTAGTTGCAAAGTGAAGCGACTGCAGGCGGAAATCTAAACAAATCTTAAATAAATGTCAGCGAACCGCCCAGAGAAACGTGGACAAACGAGTCACAAGACAACACACAACGCGTTTCGACCTCTTAGGTCTTCCTCAGGTGAAACAAAGACGAACAAAATAACGAAAATGCACTTAGCTTGATTGCTTCAGATTGCTTCTGAGTTCAGCGCAAGGAAAAAGGCGTTGAATGAGAACGAGGCTGTCGGAAGGGAAATAATGTGTGAGTCAAAGTCGTAATGATGATAATAATATTACTGATATTATTAAATTTCTTTTTAATGTTTCATTTATTTATTTATTTGATTATTATAAAAATGTATTTTCTAAATATAATTCTGTATCGTGCTTTTATTACCTTAACCTTCACTATCGTTGTTAGTAGTACCATTCAGTAATAATATTGCTAGTATTGATACTACCACCACTAGTATTGACATCACCATCGCCTTCGCCTCTGAGACTGTTGCCATGGCAACCCTACTGTTTAAGAATCCTCTAACCCACTCTCCTTTCTCCCATACCCACACTTATTGACACCAAGATTGGTAGCAATCTTGTCTTATTTTTATTTTTATTTTTTTTTATTTTTGACCATTATTAGTATTCCTATCAG
>JADBJO010030473.1:0-2500 GCA_016801955.1 Conus betulinus | reverse complement strand
GCCGTTTATAACGGCCCATAACGGTTTTTTTCCTTTTTTATGGAATGTCTCAGAAAGTACGTGGCCGATCTATCTGAAAATTTGTTAGATATGTTCATTATGGGTCACGGATGATGCCAGACATTTCAGTCTACCGTTATAACCGTTACTAACGGCTATAACGACCCACAACGGTTTTTCTTTTTTTATGGAATATCCCAGAACGTACGTGGTCGATCTTTCTGAAAATTTGTTGGTATGTTCATTATGGGTCACACATGATGCCCGATGTTTCAGTTTACCGTTATAGCCGTTACTAACGGTTATAACGGCCCTTAACGGTTTTTCTTCTAAATGGAATATCTCAGAAAGTACATGACCGATATTTCTGAAAATTTGTAGGTATGTTCATTATGGGTCACGAATGATGGTCGATGTTTAAGTTTACCGTTATAGCCGTTACTAACGGCCCCAAATGGTTTTTCTTCTTTATGGAAAATCTCAGAATGTTCTAGGCCAATCTTTCTGAAAATCTGTAAGTATGTTCATTATAGGTCACAGACGATGGCCGATGTTTACAAGAATAGCCATTACTAACGGTTACATCAGCCCAAGACGGTTTTTCCTCTTTATAGATATCTCACACGTGTTCAGGATAAACTGGGAGTACGTTTATATGCTTTGCATCTTTTTTTTTTTTCAATTGTTCTGAACGTTGTTTATCTTGCCTAAAGAACCAAAGAAGTCAAAACGTGTTGTGTTTGTCAAGGTTATGGTGAAAAACACACACACACACACACACACACACACACACACACACACACACACACACACACACACACACACACACACATGTGGATATGTATGTGCATGCATATCAATTATGTACTCGTATGTGCATATAGCATTGTCAGTGTATTTTAGATGTCAGTGGTATATGTATGTTGCTCTTGGTTTTTTGTGTTATATCCTATTTGGTTGTTGTTGTTGTTTGTTGTTGCTGTTTTTTTTTTTTTTTTTTTTTTTTTTTTTTTTTTTTTTTTTTTTTGATGGCTTGATGTAAAAAAGCAATGATGTGCTTATTCAATGTCCCATCAGTAAATAAAATTTTGACTTGACTTGACTTGACTTCACACACACACACACACACACACACACACACACACACACACACACACACACACACACACACACACACACACACACAACAACAACAACAACAACAACAACAACAAACAAAAACGATTGGTTCCCAGTGAAGAAAAAAACCTGTTTTCAAGAAAACAAAAATCATTTTGGTGACCAAACTGATGATTTCGGCGAGGGGAAAAAATCGACAGTAATGATAAAAACTATCTCTCCCATCGAGCGCTCTCCCTTCAAGTTTGTTCTTAAACGGTTCATATCTCCCCTACGAGGCATACACAGAGGAGGGAAATGAACCAATCAGGAATAAACAAAGGAAAGGGACGGGGTGCCTCCATCTCAGAGAGAGAGAGAGAGAGAGAGAGAGAGAGAGAGAGAGAGATGCAGCAGAAAAAGAGAGAGAGCAGCAGCAGGGAAAAGAGAAAGCAGCAGGGAAAAGCAAAAAGAAAAAACAACAACAAAAAAAAAAAGGGGGGGGGGGGGGGTACCCATTGTCGCATTGTTCTCGTTTGGCAGCTTTTATTAACAGTGTGTGTGTGTGTGTGTGTGTGTGTGTGTGCGCGCGCGCGCGCGCGCGCGCGCGCGCGCGCGTGTCGTGGGGAGGGAAGGATGGGGGAGCCAAAATACAAACACATCAGGCTTAGTGGAGATTAATGCTTGTTTAATGTAGACATTTGAGGGAAAGAAAGAAAAAAAACGTACAAAACAATCCTCCCCAGCTGCTTGCGAGTTGACTTCAACGCGGTGACAGCCGCTGATAGGGCTCTTGGCGGTCGGCTGGGCTATGAGCAACATTACCCTATTACCTTACCTTACCTTCGCTACCACCCGTGGCATGAAGATCCACAGAACGAAGATGGGATGTGTGAAGACTCATCTGAATGAGCAGCAGCGCACTGCATCAGGACATAAGACGTCGGAAGACCAGGGCCAGGATTTTAACCACAGTGCCAAGGACATCCACGCTGTTGGTTCGGATGAGGAATTTGCACAGGCCCTTGATGCCAGGCGCCTGAAACTACCTGCCACGAGCAAACGAAACTGAAGATTGGGAGAAACTGGATGCAAAAATCGTCCAAAGACTCGATGCACTGATAGGGAAAAGCACCCTGAACACAAAACTAGCCACATATGGGGACATTGTGTATGCCACATATACAGACGCCTATGGATGGAGCAAAACTACCTCCAAAGAAATCCAGACGCCAAGAAGAGATGGACAAGATCAGGGTCCAAAAGAAAAACTTCAGGAAGCAAATGAAGACAGCATTGCCAGCTGAAAAACAAGGTTTGGAAAAACTCTGGAAAGACCTGAACGCAAAACACAGCGCCCTCAGCAAAGTAGAATCTGCGAGAAAGAGGAAGAGCAAAAAAA
>JADBJO010030472.1:15000-17853 GCA_016801955.1 Conus betulinus | reverse complement strand
AAATATCTATTACACAAACTGCAAAGTATTGAAGGTAAGGCATTGAAATTAGCCCTTGGACTTTCTGTGCACGCATCATCGTCACGTACATATTATGAAGCTCAGGTACTTCCTCAACTTATACATCAAAAGTAATTTCAGATTCTGGGGTTTCTTTAGAAAAAGAAACTTTCTCTCCCAGACCATCTTTTTGTCCTATTCCACCCTGGGAACTTAAAAAAGCCCAGTTTGATATTGATCACACCAACGTCAAAAAAAGATGAAAATATCAATATGCTAGCAAGTTATACTAAGTGTCATATTGACGAGAAATACACTAACAATTAAAAATATACACAGATGGTTCATGTATTTGTAAGCAAACAGGTTGTGCATTCTTAATCCCTGACTTGAGGGTGGAGAGAATCTTTTACACATTGGATGTAACATATCCATATTTACAGCTGAATTAACAGCAATACTCATGGCTTTGAATTACCTTTTAAATTTCCCCCAAACAATATTTCAAGCTCTGTTTTGTGTAGATTCAAAATCAGTCCTTCAGGCGATAAAAGATTTTCATCTGCATACTAGGCCTGAAATGATTATTGAGATAAGCTGTTTGATCCACATGCTTATTGAAGGAGGCACCCAATTATCCTTTGTTGTTGGATTCCTTCACACTGTTCCTTTTATTACAACGATAAAGTAGATAGGGCAGCTAAGCGTGGAGCAAAACATATCTGTGGTTCTGAAGATCTTAAACTACCCTTATCGGTACATGAGCAGTGCAATTTAGTTAAAACATATATTTCGAAAACTTTCAAAGATAGAATGATAGAACATGACAATCAAAATCAGTTTGATATTTTGATATATAAAATCATTCAACATAATTTTAGTTTAAAAAAAAATATATACTTTCATTGATGTATAGGTGGAAACTTGATGCTTTTAAAACAAAATATGTTAAAAACATAGTGTGTTTATGTAAAAAGAAAATAACACGTGATCATATTGTTACATGTCAAGACATGAAAAAAATAATTCCAGTGTTGAGGCAAAATAGTGCACAGGCCATCTTTGAGTCACCAGCTCTAACATATGAGTTTTTTTTGTATGCTTAGAGCGCACTCCATTGGGGAAGTATTTATAGGTTCCTTTTTTGTGTGTGGGGGGGGGGGGGGGGGGGGGGGTGGGGGGGGGGGATATGTGTGGGGAGGGAAGATGGAATAATGTACAAAGCTCAAAAAGTGACAAGGACTGAGAAAGGTTAAGTTCTGTGCCTTGATGGTTTTAATTAATTTTTTTGTCAAATTTTTAGCTTTTTTTCCCTTTCAAAATTATTTGAACAATGTAAGTGTTTTGTAATTACCATTATTATTCGTATAAGCACTCATATAAGCACACACATACGCACACAAACATATTCAAACACACTCGCATACACACACACGAGCACACGCACATGCGCACATACATGTGCATGCACAAGCATAAGCACGTACGCTCTTTCTTTCCCCTTCTCTTTCAGCACGATTTTTTTTTTTTTTTTCGTCTAATATCACGATAAGTGGAAAGACGTAAAATGAATCACACACACATGAATCACACACACACACACACACACCACACACACACACACTCTCACTATCTCTCTCTCTCTCTCTCTCTCTCTCTCTCTCTCTCTCTCTCTCTCTCTCTCTCTCTCCTCTCTCTCTCTCTCTCTCCTCTCTCTCTCTCTCTCTCTCTCTCTCTCTCTCTCTATCTCTTCTCTCTCTTTCTCTCACAGACTCTCCTTGCACGCTGTCAGGATTTAGAAGGCAGTAGGTGGCAGGATAAAGTTTAAGAAGTAATATGAATGGGGGAAGGGAGGGGAGAGGGAGGGAGGGGAGGGAAGGAGAATGGGGGGGGGGGGGGGGGGGGGGGGGGGAGTAGGAGAAGGAAATGAGAATTCAGTTTCATTAGCTTGCCTTTTTCTGGTGTAAAGAGGGGTTGCCGTGTCAAAAAGGCATTTCAGTAAAGCTTTGATCTCTTCATCTGAACTTCAATTCTACTGTTTTCATTTTCAAATTGATGATTTTAGAATGGAGGGAATAAGAGGAAAAATGGGCGGGGGAGAGGAGAGGGTAGAGAAGGTATACACACAGACACACACACGCGCGCACACACACACACACACACACACACACACACCGCACACACACACACACACACACACACACAACACACACACACACAGGCACTCACTCTCTCACTCTCTCTCTCTGTCTCTCACTCACACACTCACACACTCACACACACACACACACACACACACACACACACACACACACACACACACACACACACACACACACACACACACACACACACACACACACACACACACACACACACACAAAAACACACACACACACACACACACACACACACACACACACCACACACACACACCACAGAGAAGAGAGAGAGACATTACAGAGAGAGGAGAGAGAGAGAGAGGAGAGAGAGAGAGAGAGAGAGAGAGAGAGAGAGAGAGAGAGAGAGAGAGAGAGAGAGAGACTCTCAAATCATCAAAAAAAGAAAAACAGAGAAAAAAGAAAAAAAAAAAAAAAAAAACAGAAAACAATGGGAAGCAAGACAACATCTGAAAGAAATCTGTGAAAACAAGGATGTGAGGTGGGGGTAGGGTGGGGGGGGGTGGTGGTGAGACGAACGAAAGAGGAAGCAGGTCACCATTCACCAAACGAATCAAATAATTTGATCTCGGGCTAGCAACAACGAACGAAAATTAAACCCAGGCCACAGGAAAAGCGAGAGACCTTCCCATGAAGAATGAGGAGTATGAGAGTCACTGCTCAACAGACAAAT
>JADBJO010030472.1:0-10000 GCA_016801955.1 Conus betulinus | reverse complement strand
TATCCACACATTAGACCCTCGTCACAATTAAATGAATACTCTCTCCTTATGACTGCCTAGACAGTAGACTACCAAGGGGAACAAATAACATGCCTTGTCAAAGTGTAGACAGTACACAACAGAAACCAACAGCACCTGTCATCAATATCCACAAAATGGACTAATCACAAGAAGTAACAACATCCCCCTTTATATTGCTCAGAAAGTCGAGAGAAAAATAACAGTGACGAGCAATATCCCCTATACATCATTCTGATAAAAAATCTTTCAAAAGAAATGCGCAATAGCCCCACGATCTTCGTCCAAACAGTACATTATTATTATTATTATTATTATTATTATTATTATTATTATCATCATCATTATTATGATTATTATTATCATCATCATCATCATCATCATCATCATTATTATTATTATTATTATTATTATTATAAATACTTACATAGCGCCTATCCTCGGCTAGAGATCAAGCTCTAAACGCTTTACAAACCACTTTGGTTTACAAAACGGGCTGCCTACCTGGGTAGTGCCGACAGAAGAGCTGTCAGCTGGCGCCCCATTAAGTCGTTTCCCATGTCATCCAGTCAATATCGTTCACCAATTTCCTTACTTCCTTCATTCTTTGTATATTTCACGCTGGGTGCATGCTATATGTAACGTGATATCCATACCAACGGCCAGACTAGCCTTCTCTTCCGAAAGTTGGTAATGGGATTTTCACGTGTGTGCAAGATGTTATGCTCTCATTTGAAAGACTTTATGGGAAAAATGGAATCAGAACCAATGTTAACTCCGAGGGAAACAGCCCCAGCGGAGATTAGAACTCGCAAGGATCACCAGATTACGAGTCCGGCATATTACTACTGAGATTTCCGCCATTATCATCCCATTATGATTAGTCCGGCATATCATCATCATCATAAGATTAATTATTATTATTATTTAAATACTTACATAGCGCCTATCCTCGGCTAAGATCAAGCTCTAAACGCTTTACAAAACCACTTTGGTTTACAAAACGGCTGCCTACCTGGGTAGTGCCGACAGAAGAGATTAAGTCGTTTCCCATGAAAATGTTCACTCAATTTCCTTACTTCCTTCATTCTTTGTATATTTCACGCTGGGTGCAGCTATATGTAACGAAACCAAGGGCCAGACTAGCCTTCTCTTCCGAAAGTTGGTAATGGGATTTTCACGTGTGTGCAAGATGTTATGCTCTCATTTGAAAGACTTTATGGGAAATGGAATCAGAACCAATGTTAACTCCGAGGGAAACAGCCCAGCGGAGATTAGAACTCGCAACCCCAGGATCACCAAGATTACGAGTCCGGCATATTACTACTGAATTTTCCGCCCCCCCCCCCCCCCCCCTCCAAATTGTCAAATGTACAAATAAGAAAGAAAATGCTTTCATTGCGTATGCAGTATAAGAGCAGCACAAACGGACAATTCTCTATAGCACTGTCCAGACAGTAGAGTAACAACAGAAACAATGTCCTCTCAACATTGTCCACAAATAGGAACGAACAGTATTCATTCCTCATTGTTCAGACAGTAGACTATCGACAGAAACAATCCAATGCTCCATCTTCGCCCAGAGAGTAAACAAAAATAAACTAACAATATCCTCTTAGCACTGCTCAGACATAGACAAAGAACAAAACTGGTCACTACCATCTGCGATATACCCAAACAGTAAACCAACCACAGAAACCAACTAGGCGCCTCTGTTCCCAACGCCCACCCCCAACCCCAATGGCATGGACTGTAAAACCAGTAGAAATGATCAATACTCTCTAAAACATTGTCCAGAGAGCAAAACAACAGAAAGAGAAAGCACGCCCTGAGACTTGTCCACGCAGGTCTACAACAGTAACGAACACCACACTTTCATTACTGTCCTGACAGTCGACACTAACGTCTTCTCCAAGGTGTCGTGGACGTGCAACTGCAAGGGAATGGTTTGGTCAACGTTGACACGGTCATTGGATTACCATTGTATTTTAGACTGTCTGGTTAGTACTAGGTCAGCCAAATCCCTGCGAAAAAGAATCTCTCTGTCTCTGTCTCTGTCTCTGTCTCTCTCTCTCTCTCTCTCTGTTCTTTGTGTGTGTGTGTGTGTGTGTGTGTGTGTGTGTGTGTGTGTGTGTGTGTGTGTGTGCGCGCGCGCGTGCGTGCACGTGTGTGTGTGTGTGTGTGTGTGTGTGTGTGTGTGTGTGTGTGTGTGTGCAGGTGCGTGCACCCGTATCTGCGCGTGAGCCATTGAGTGTGGGGGAGGGGTGGGTGGAGGGGTAGGTAGGTGCGTGAGAAGTAAGGGAAGACAGTCAGACAAACAAACAGGCACATAAAAAAGCTGACAGACGAACAGACGGATACATATACTCAGCTTATCATTGTCCAGACAGGAGATTCGGTTGTCTGTTCGTGAACGAGGAGAGACTAAAGCAGCGAACCTCCAAGTCTGGGAGACAGGCACCGGATTATCCACTGAACCACACACCGTCTTTGAGAGACACAGTCTGGTTACGGATGATAATGGTGATAATTGCTATAATAATGTGGGACCAATGATATAAACTGTCTGGTCCTAAGTAAGCGGCAAGTATACACATTGCATGTGGTAGACATTCTCCAGAATTTTTTTTTTTTTTAATGAACCAAACTTAATTTTCGTGTTTCATGACAATTTGTTGAAAGATAATCACGACCAAGAAAGTATAATTGCATTTTGTGTCATGACTATGAGATCTTCTGGAATTTCAAACGTAGAATGTGAATGGGAGTTTCCATAACAACAAGAAAAAGCTGATATAGAAAAAGCACTGGTCGAACAAACATTTTCCACGTGCATTGTTAGACTTCAAAGCTTTAAAGTGTTACTTGATCTCCTGAATCGGCTGTCTATTCAGCGTAAGACTGGATCTGCGTACAATCTCTCTCTCTCTCTCTCTCTCTCTCTCTCTCTCTCTCTCTCTCTTAGACGTGGACAATCAAAAATAACAAAGACACATTGCAAGTTATTTTCAGTTATAGAGGGGGCTTAGCAACACAACAGTTACAGCCCTGTGGTATCATTAATCATTGCACTTTTGCAGCTGATGTCACGTCATAAAGGTTTCGGTTTTGTCTCGTTCTGGTCCATCCAGCCACCTATGGCCTTTTCAGGTCGTCACCAGAAAGAGAGGGAGAGAAACATTATCCTGAAAATGAAAAGAACAAACGAGCTCAGTTACTTACTAAATGCTGGCATTAATTTATGCCATTAGTTCATGACATGATCACCCAGCTTTGAACACCCTTACGTAATATATGCAACACAATAGCAAGACAGAATCTCTCTCTCTCTCTCTCTCTCTCTCTCTCTCTCTCTCTCTCTCTCTCTGCTTTATACTCTATCTGCCGACCTATCCGTCTGTCTATCTCTCTCCCTAAACCATCCCACCTCTCTCTCTCTGTATAAATAGATATACTGACAGACAGACAGACAAGCAGCGCCTACTGCCGGTGTTATATGGCCTGATGTCACTGTTTGCACGTGCGGATTGGCTGCACGTATTGTTCGGTTTTTTGGGGTTGTTTACAGTTCAGGGTGCGTTTGCTGACAACGATTTCCATTTGTGCCTGCAGTTGTTTACTATTTCTACTTTAGTATTTAGGGTTGCTAAGTATGGTTTGCATAGTAGTATTAACCATTTTTCTGTTGAACATAGGTTGCATCTTTTTGAAATGTTGTTGTATGGTGATGCCCTTTTTATGATTTTCCAGGATATGTTATAGTTTTTTTTTTTGTCTTTAAGTCTCCAAATATATTTGCTCAGTTCTGTTTGGTTTTTGTATTTTTCTTTGTTGAATGACTGTTTATGGTTTGCGTATCTGGTTTTGAAGTGATTTTCAGTGATCCCTATGTATGTTTCTTTTTCATTTTCTGATGTCACAGTGGCTTGGTATACAATGTGTTTTATAGAGGCATTTGTTGCTTAAGGGACACTGTTCTTTTTTAGCACAATTGCAGGATTTCCTTTCTTCACCCTTCTTTGCTGTGTTGCTTTTCATTTTGTTTGGATGAATCAATTATATTTTTAAGGTTAGGCATGCATGAATATGATAGTTTTGATGGTGTTCTTGTTGAATATTTTGGACAATTTGTGTTCTTTTGGGAAGGATGCTGTCAAAATTTTTGAAAAATTCTTTTCCTACGTTTGTTTTTACTCGTCCATCATATGGAGGGTTGTACCATGTGATTTTCCTTTTCCTGCTTTTTTTTTTTTTGTTCATGTTGTTATCTGGGTTGTATTGTAGTTTGTAGCTGTAACCACTTTTTTGCAATGCCTCTTGGTATTCTGCTGCATTGTTGAATACTCTTTCATTATTGTGACAGATTAGATAATCTCTTGTTTATGCCATTGGGTATGGTTTTTAGTATAGATGGTGGGTGGTTGCTATTGATGTTTACATAAATGGGTGTGTCATTAGGTTTCTTGTATGGTTTATATATGTGTTGTTGAGGTCAAGTGTTATGTCTAAGTAGTTCACTACCTTTTTGTTTGCTTCGATGGTGATTTTTAAGTTATGGTTTTGGAAAATTTTGCATAGTTCTTTTTTCTTGTTTTCAATGGTTCTTGGATTGTTGTTTAGCGCGGCGAGGCCGTCGTTTGGATGTTGGATAGTATAAACAGTCCGACTAGTTCACATGTTTCGGCACCGTCATACGATCCCATGGTCACATCAAATGTTAGTTTTTATTCGTTTTCTTGATCCATGTATCATTTCTGCTGTGGAGTAAAGTTTTCTTGGTGTGAAAAATGATTTCCATTTCTGACCCTGTTATGTCTGTGTGTTTATTAGCAAATTTCAGAGCTTAACAGTATTCTTGATATATATATATATATATATATATATATATATATATGTGTGTGTGTGTGTGTGTGTGTGTGTGTGTGTGTGTGTGTGTGTGTGTGTGTGTAGAAAAGACAGAGAGAGAGAGAAAGAGAGATGGAGAGTAGAAGTAGTAGCAGCAGCAGCAGCAGCAGTAGTAGTAGTAGTAGTAGTAGTAGTAGTAGTAGTAGTAGTAGTAGTAGTAGCCGTACTAGTAGTAGCAGTAGAAGGAAAAGACTAGAATACTACCATGAGCGATATACCCATACATTACAATTACAGCAAAAATCACAGTTGTTCAGACGGTCTAGCAGAAACAATCAATACTTCCTACACACTGAACAGAAAATAAACGACAGAAACGAACAGTACTCCCTCATTACTGCCTTGACTGTCGACGCTCACGTGTTCTCAATGGTGTTGCAGACGTGTTAAAGGAAAGAACGTTGTCACTCTCAGACACGGTCATTGCGTAGCCATTGAATCTGACACTGTCTGGCTGGTACCTGGTCATTCCAGTGAAAAGGATCTCTCTCTCTCTCTCTCTCTCTCTCTCTCTCTCTCTCTCTCTCTCTCTCTCTCTCTCTCTCTGTCTGTCTGTCTGTCTGTCTGTCTGTATATATCTCTCTCTCTCTCTCTCTGAATGTGTGTGTGTGTGTGTGTGTGTGTGTGTGTGTGTGTGGGGGGGGGGGGGGGGGGGGGGAGTGCGCGCGCGCGCGTGCGTATGTGTGTGGCTGCATGTATGAATGTGTCTCTGTTTCTCCGAAAGAAACCAACTTGGTAACTAAAGGGAACAGTGTGCTGTTTCTTTCCATTTCAAGACAGTAATATCAACACTAGACGAAGAAAAGCACAGGGAGAGCATCAGACAAACAACCAGAAAGACAAACAGACGAACAAACTGACGGATGCATACACTCAACAGAAATGAACAATGCCTCCTCATTGTCCAGACAGGAGACTCGGTCGTCTCTTCGTGAACGTCAAGAGGACGTGCTAAACCAGCGAAACTCAAAGTCTCGGAGACAGGCATCGAATTAGCCTCTGAACCACGCACTGTCTTTTGAGGACTGGTCTCATTATAGCCGATAATGGGGATAATTGCGATGATCATATGGGACCAGTGAAGAGAAACTGTCTGGCTCTAAGTGATCAGCGAGTAGATCCATTGCCTGTCGCAGACATTCTTCAGAATGTGTTTTGTTCTTTTATTTTTCATGAAGCAAACTTAATATTCGTTGTCAATGACAGTTTTTGTTTTAGAAAGAAGTCTTGATCAAAGAAGTATGATAGTTTGCATTTTCAAACCTGAGTTTTGAAACCTTCTGAATTTCAAACATAGAGCATAAGACGGCGTAGACTTAGAGAAAAGACCAAAATCCTGACGTGGCAAAACACTAGTTGAACAAGCGATATTTTTTCACGTGCATTGTTAGCCTACGTAGCTTTGGTGTGTGACTTGATCTCCTTGTGCAGCTTAAACCTGGGTCCACGTGCACTCTCTGTCTCTCTGTCTCTGTCTCTGTCTCTGTCTGTCAGTCTGTCTGTCTGTCTGTCTGTCTGTCTCTCTCTCTCTCTCTCTCTCTCTCTCTCTCTCTCTCTCTCTCTGTGTGTGTGTGTGTGTGTGTGTGTGTGTGTGTGTGTCTCTCCTCTCTCTCTCTCTCCCTCTCTCTCTCTCTATCTCCCTCTCTCTCTCTCTCTCCTCTCCCTCTCTCTCCCCCCCCCTCTCTCTCTCTCTCTCTCTCTCTCTCTCTCTCTCTCTCTCTCAGACCGAGACAAGCAGGAAACCTAAGACACATCATCGGTCATTTTTAGTCGCACAGAGAGCATTGCTGCACAACGACTTCAGCGGGTTTGGTGTCATCATCTTCTTCTTCTTCTTCTCGATCGCCTCTCACACCTGTAGACAGGATTCTGTGATGAATCTGGTGGTCCTCTGCAGGGCCTCCAAAGACCCGTCGTTGGTGGGCACCGGCTGCGGCCATGTCCTATCCCTCAGACACTGCAGGTCCCCACAGTCTTGTAGAATGTTGGTTTTGTGGTTTGTTCTTTCTGCCCACATGGGCACACTGGGGATGGTTTAAGGTGCAGCTTGCGGTGTAAATAGGATGCTAGCCCGTGGTGTCATTAATTATCGCATTTTTGAAGCTTATGTCATGCTACAAAGGTTTCAGTTTTTTGTTTGTTATTTTCCATCCAATTGCCTATGGTCCTTTCAGGGGTGTCAGCGTAGAAAAAGAGTCAGAGAGAGAGAGAGAGAGAGAGAGAGAGAGAGAGAGAGAGAGGGAGGGAGGGAAAACGGTCACGTCCCGAACATGAAAGAGAAACGAGCTCAATCATGAACAAATGTTGACGTTAATTCATTTTACAACATGCTAACCCAAGGTCTGACTCCCTTCTGCGATATAATTATCACACACGCTCTCTCTCTCTCTCTCTCTCTCTCTCTCTCTCTCTCTCTCTCTCTCTCTCTCTCTCTCTGTCTGTGTGTCTGTCTGTGTATGTCTCTCTCTCTGTCTCTCTGGATGGATGTAGATTACTCTCCTTCCCCATTTCTCTACTTCACCCCCCCCCCTCCTCCCTAACCCTTTTCTGTCTGTCTACCAGTTTGCCTCCGTCTGTCTGTCTATCTGTCTCTCTGTTTCTAATTCTGTGTCTGTCTGTCTCTGTCTCTCTCTCTCTAATTCTCTCATTCCCTCTCCCTCTCTCTCTCTCTCTCTCTCTCTCTCTCTCTCTCTCTCTCTAGGGGCCACGTGACGTGAGCAGAAGCAACAGGGCGCGCACTGATATATCTGCGTTAACTTTGACAAATTTCCTCGCAAACATGCCAATTTCTGGACTGCCAGTGGCTGTGGAGAAGACCCTGAACGCCCTGGTAACGGACAATAAGGTCACAAGCTGGAAAGTTTGCAGGAGAAGGTGAAACCACCGTGTCTGTTTTGCGCCTTAAGCCGTCCACTTTCCAGGTGTCAACAAACATGGCGGATCATGTCTTGAACCGCAACAGGAAGAAACCTCCCAACCAGATCCGGCGAGACCAGCAAAGAGCCCGTCAGCAGCAAGAGAGGCAGTTACGTGGACACCGTGATGAAGCCACTAACTGTTTGAAACACTGTGAACATGACCCAGAAGCGGAACACACTGTGGCTACACACTCGAGCCATGAGGTTAGCTAGGATGATCCAGTGAGATGGAAGAATGATGCCTGGATCCTGCACAGCAGCGCTGAAACTGGATGTACACATGTGATTACATCAATAGCTCTGTCCTCTTTCCACCAACTGACACGGACATCGAACCGGTCTCTGAAAGCCTCGCGGCAGGATTCAGCACAAGTTGTTTTAAAAGTAACGTTGCCAATCTGACCGACAAATCTGTTCGGAGACCATTGAAAGACAAGAGCAGGAACAAGTTATTCAGAAAAGTTGCTTTTGATCACTCAAGTGAATCAGACAAATTAATCTGTGAATCGGACGATCTGGTGTTGGGGTTTCCGTGTACGCCTGATGACAGTGATTCTTCGTTCTGCTTTGTGAAGCAAGATGACAGACACATGCTGACAGAGGAACGGATAAAATCTGCCAGTCTCTGCCGAGGAAAACGTGTTGGCAAAACACAACACGCTGACATCCAGGCACGTGCTGCAACGGACGCTGGAGACGCTACACGGGCCTGATCCTGTTCTACCTGGGATGACAGCCTGGGCTCAAGACTCACGCTGCAAACGGAATCAACGTGTGCGCATACAACACCTGTATAGCGCATTGGAGAATACAAACTTGAAGTCTTTAACCGTGCCCATGTACTTTTGATAGGGATACCTGTAGCCGGCCGTTTTGTCCAACCTCGGAAAAGAAACGGCCGGGTCGGATAAAACGGCCGGCTAAAACCCGGCCGGCTACAACGCCTCTGGATTTTCCACATTACTTTGCGAAAAACCTTTGTGTTGTATTACGATGGGTAATGCATTTGCAGCTCAGAAACACCAAGGACTATAAGCGAAAAAAAAAAAACAGACTCTATAATTTGACATTAACGGATAAATATATGCAGATCGCAAGGAAAACATGGGGGCTTGATGAAGAGATTTGGTTGACTGGACATGTGAGTAAAGCAATGACAGTAATTTCTGGCCTTCTCGCACGGACTCATACATACTCTTTGTGGATAAAGGTAGACTGATTTTGTCACAGCTACTAATAGTTATAGAGAAAATTTAGGTTAGAATACCTGCATTTCATACATATGTATTTTCTTGAACAAGTACGTTACAGAAACGTTTTTAGAATGTTCTTTTCTAACAGCCAATACAGTTGCAGAAACTTTAAGACGAGAGAACTGAGCATTTCAGTTGCAGACCATCAAACACCATCACACACACACACAAACACACACACACACACACACACACACACACACACACACACACACACACACACATTTAATATATATATATATATAATAAACTAATAAATTCTATGGATAAATAACCGAGCACCATTCCAACATCTTACAGAGCAGCTGTGTGTTGCAATATTATCTTGCTGGTGCAGTCGTCAGGGTATGGGGGGGTCGGTGTTGTCGGTGTTTTTTTTATACGTGTTCGCTGTCTGCCATCACGTGCGGTCAGTGTTTTTCATGTTTTTTTTTTATTTCTGCTCGCTGATAGGAACTTCCATTTGTGTCTGCAATTGTTAACCATTTCTATCCTAGTGTTTAGGGTTGCTAATTTTTGGTTTGCATAGGATCATATATTTTTCTGTTAGGCATAAATTACATCTTTTTGAAATGTTATTATATGATGCAGCTCTTTTTAAGATTTTCCAGGATATGTTGTAATCTAGTTTTAAATTGGTTATATATATATATATATATATATATATATTATATATATATATAATATAACAACTACACAAGAAGAAGCACAAGCAAAGTTTTCCTTTTTTGATGCTCTGGGCGTTTCTCAGGGACTTCTTTTAATATGTACTACTGGAAAATCAAACAATCCTTAACCCTCTCTTTCTTTGATTATTGTTCAGTGAACTGCAGATGGCCGGCACAGGCCCCGAAAAAGAGAACAAATCGAAATTTTTACGGTTAACAAAAGTGATCAGCGTTGAAC
>JADBJO010030471.1:15000-17853 GCA_016801955.1 Conus betulinus | reverse complement strand
TCAGATCATAACCAAAAGATTGATGTCGTTATCGCACGCTACAAATACCTCAAAACTCTGGCCTTTGAGATGAAGTGCGCCCCTGCATCTTCATGGCCTAGCCTACATCTATATGCGATCTCGTGCCGAGTATTTAACAAACTCCTTTCCATCGACTGTAGATATGGCCATCTTTGTGTCCGCCAACAGGATATTTCACTTTCTGCATCGTTTGCATCGTTATTGAGCGACTGACGTAACCAGAGCTGAACACACTCGATGGCTTTGCAAAAAAAAAAAAAAAAAACGACTACCTCCACAGAAACGTTGTATAAACTGGCAATAAAGCGTTGCAATCAAGAGGTACACACTAACAAGAAACCATTTAGAGGTGTGTGGGGCCCAATAGTGGACATGAATTGACAGGTCTGTCAGTTTCTGTTGTTTGATCCAACGAACGCCAAATGGCGTGCATCAAATGAGCGATACAACGTCTGTGTTCACACACTTACAAAGGCACGCGCTTTATTCATCTCTTTTTAGGCTACATCGTGCAACATACTCACGTGAACTAACCAAGAAAATACTTGCGTGGATGTCCTTGAGTGATATGACATACGGTTATTCTGTAGGGAAAAAATTACACGGAACGCTGCAATCGTACTTGAACGTCGAACTGAGACCGTTTCGCCTTTCACCCCCCCCCACCCCCACCCCACCCCCCCCACCCCCTCCTCCCCCACCCCTTCTTTTTCACGTTTTTTTTTCCCCCCCTTTTTTTGCTTTGGTTTCAATCTATTTCTGTTCTTACAAACATCCGTCTGTTAACAGCTGCAATGCGAGCCTGGTTCCATATGTGATAAAATGCCAGACCAACGCGGTGAGCAGCTACAGTTCCAATGATGGAGACCTTCTGGAACAACCGTTCATTTATCAACATGAACAGATTTGTTCCGGGTCACACTTGACTCACATTACAACGAAACAAGACACTATCTGCTGTTCAAACAGAGAATATGGATGGAAGCTGCCATCATATTCACAAGAACAGATTATTTCACTTACGTTTGACACTTCGTCTGTTTTAGTCTCTTCATGTTTTTGTCTCTCAATCGGTTTCCCTGTCAGAATGAGAGTGAGTGATGCTATGGGGATACAACTGTTATTGTACGTGGAGAAAAACAAGGGTGGCTCATAATGATTTTAAAGAAATCGTTCGCGTTGCTTTCCTTTTTATCTAATAAGCGTGCGTGCGTGCGTGCGTGCGTGCGTGCGTGCGTGCGTGTGTGTGTGTGTGTGTGGTGTGTGTGCGTGCGTGCGTGCGTGCGTGCGTGCGTGCGTGCGTGCGTGCGTGCGTGCGTGCGTGCGTGTGTGTGTGTGTGCCAGTGCGTGTGTGCGTGCGTGCGCGTGTGCGTGTGTGCCAGTGCGTGTGTGCCAGTGCGTGTGTGTTTGAGGGTGTGTGTGTGTGTGTGTGTGTGTGTGTGTGTGTGTGTGTGTGTGTGTGTGTGTGTGTGTGTTTGAGAGTGTATGTGTGTGACAGTGTGTGTGTGTGAGAGAGGAGAGAGAGAGAGAGAGAGAGAGAGAGAGAGAGAGAGAGAGACAGAGAGAGAGAGAGACAGAGAGACAGAGAGAAAGACTGTGTGTGAGTGAGAGAGAGAGAGCAGGCGAGAGAGAGAGAGAGAGTGTGTGTGTTTGTGTGTGTGTGTGTGTGTGTGTGTGTGTGTGTGTGTGTGTGTGTGTGTGTGTGCGTGCGTGCGTGTGTGTGTGTGCGTGTGTGTGTGTGGGGAGAGGGAGGGTGGGGGTGGGGGGTGTAAACGGTACAGTAACTATTACTAAGACTTTTGCAGCCACCCACTGCCTGTAGAAGATACTTCCTATGCACCAGCCGCCATGGTGAAGTGGTTAGTGTCGCAGACTCCCGCTGTGAAGCCGTTGGTTCCATTCCCATCTAAGCCATTTCTTTGCGAGATTTTCAACCCCCACGGGAAGCTACCACCACCAGAGCTGAGTTTGCTGCGGGCTCCGTTGGGAAGCGTGGGACCACACAGGCGACCCACATCCACTTAAAAGATGCGTCTCTGAGAGTGTTGCTTAAATTTCCAGACCAGCACAACAGCTGTGTTTGTCTCTCGGGCCCGGTTGACACTGGGACATGCCATGAAAGTGAGACCTTTGCAGCCACCCGCTGCACGTAGAAGATACCCTCCTACTCTCCAGCCACCGTGGTGAAGTGGTTAGTGCCGCAGACTCCCGCCGGGTCGCTTCGTCGGTACGGTCCTGCCCTGCAGTCTCAGACCAAGAATGAAAATGCGTAGCATCGTCTCCATCCTCCTCCTCCTCATTGATCAGCGTTTACAAAAATTCTGTGACCCTTCATGCCCTGCACTCAGGGTGACGTCAGTTTCCACATCCTCTCTGTGTGTCTATGGCCCTGGTTTGCTTCTGCCTGGGTCACCTGTATTTGACCCATTTATGGAGGGGGGGGGGGGGGGGGGGGGGGCTGTCGCTGGACCCATGTGGTGGTGTCCTCCGGAGAGAGAGAGCTCACTCACGCCGGCTCAGTGACGAGGCCATTATTGTCGACTGTAGACCTAGGGGGCTTAGTAGATGGTGTTCTGAGCATGTTGGATCAGAACTGGCGCCACTGAACACCACCGAAGTGCCTCGGCAGCTGTGCGGTGTCTCCTCTGGTGGGTTGCCTCTTGACGGCTTGACACTGACTGCTCCCTGTGGATTGCCGGTGCCAGGGCTGCAGGGGATTTGTTTCGGGCTGTGGCTGTGGACGGGGGGTGGGAATGAGCGGCGTGGGAGCAGTGTCTCTGAGGTCGCACAGAAGAGGGGACAGAAAAAAAGAAAAAAAAAGAACTCTCCTAT
>JADBJO010030471.1:2500-7500 GCA_016801955.1 Conus betulinus | reverse complement strand
CGTTGAGCACTGTTCATGTGCAGACCTGAGCGAGTGGTGCACGAACATTGAAAGAGCGTGCATAATACACGTGAGGGTAGAAAGCAGGTGGGGGATTTTTTTTAAAAGGAGGGGGCGGGGGGGGGGGGGGGAGGGGGGGAGGGCGTTCCGTACCAGACTATGTATGAGCAATACTCTTCAAACCTCGTGAATTACGCACCGTCAATCAGAGAGAGAGAGAGAGAGAGAGAGAGAGAGAGAGAGCATACTGTTAAAAAAATCCTGGACTTCACCATGAGCAGTACTATCGAGAACTCCCCCACTCCACCGCTCCCCCGCCTCTCCCCACCTCTCATCCCTCCTCCCCTCTAACCCGTTCCCCCTCCCCCCCCCCAGCCTCCCACACATACACACAACTTGCAAAGATTCCAGTGATCAGAGAGTTTAAAAATACGCGGTAATGGACTACACATGATGTGTAATCTGTGATGTCATACCTGTCACAGCCACCAACTACAACGAATTATTAACGTGTCTCTAAATCATGCCAGACACAGCGTTTCCATAAATCACAATGGCTGGTCGTTTTCAATGAGCAGAACAATCACGCTATAGTAATAAAACGAAATATAAGGATGCACTATTGAATCAAAATAACTAAATCGTTTGAAAATGTCAATTATAGCGGGGACAGTAAAGACTTACGACAGAGAGAGAGAGAGAGAGAGAGAGAGAGAGAGAGAGAGAGAGAGAGAGAGAGAGAGAGAGACAAAACAGACAAGACTGGCAGACAGACAGACAGACAGATAGACAGACAGCTTCTTGACAGTGACGTAGCCAGCTTCCACGTCAACGAATCATAGTAAGCCAACCAGTAGCAATTCACAGGTCACTCATCATAACCAGCTTAATGACAATACTCTGTTCCTTACAGATTTCTGAAGAAAACAAAACAAAACATAACAGGAAGAGCCAACGGGAAAAGGTAGCCACGTATTACTGGTTAATTTTCCGAAGGATTCCTTTTCCTTCCCCCCTTCTGGACGTCTGGTCAAAGCAGACGGATTACACCGCCACAGAGGAACGAGAACAAGCGGGATGGTGGGTGGGTGGGGGGGGGGTGGGGGGGGGTGTGGGGGGGTGGTGAGGGGGAGAGAAATAGGGGAGGCAGACACAAAACGCAGAAATGAAGGCTGACAGAGTTGTTCCCCCCCCGTCCCCTGACACCCCCCCCCCCCATCAACCCCCCCCCCCCCCCCCCCCCCCCCACACACACACACACACACACACACACACTGTTTGCCTCAAAACATGGGTCTTCTACATTATATCACATCATGTGTTTTTTTTTTTCTCAAATCACTTTTTTTTTTTTGTTCTTTTTTTACGGGGAGTAGTGTGTGCTACTATGCATGTGGGCAGAAGGAAGATAGGAGGGGGAGACTGGGACGTAAAGCAGGGAGAGAGAAGGAGGGGGCACACATGATAGCGTACACCAACATCGTGCAACACAGTCTGGAGTCTAGCTTACAGATCCATGAAAGCGGGCTGTAGATATTGAAGTGTTTTCTACATATCTGATTTACTGAAACATCAGGCCAAAGTTCAATAGTATAAGCATTTTCGCACATCCATCAACCAAGACCTTACTAGAAGTCACATTCTCAAACGTTTTTTCGCCGCCATTTCTCTTCCCTCGCTGCTATCCCCCCCCCCCCCCCCCCCCCACTCCCCCCCCCCCCCCCCCACCACCACCACGCACACACACACACGCACACACACACACACACACACACACACACACACACACACACACACACACACACACATATTACTTTTGTACCTGTCGGTCGGCTGTGACATTTCCCTGGAAAGCACAGCACCAACGTCCATGTCAACCTCCAACCACACAGTCTTGCCGTGTCCAGGTCTAATGAAGGCTGTTGCTGTTAGAGGGCCGGTTGGCCGTTGAGGCAGACTATACTACCAACTTGCCCTTCTTAGCAGTCTGTCCTTGACCTCAGCTAGGTCTTCACCAACACAAGTTCCTGATTGTTTCAGTTTGGGTTTTCCCATGAACAAGTCCTCCAGATGTGTAAAGTCCACATCACTCCTGGAGACTGGGGCACGGGGGTTTTGGAAGAAGATGTCCACACGCGTTCTGAAGCCCGCAGACGTTGCAAGTTTCGGGTCTGGACTGGCTGAGCAAAGTTGTTTCAAGCATCGGCCGCGGCTGTCCGCCATGCTGCCAGCCGATAGTTGGCAGATTAGAACGGTATTCTCCATGGGTTATCTTCCCCCTACCGATCTTGCTTTGAATTTGTCCAATCAAAATAGCTTTTTTCTGGATCAAGAGTATAGAGCTCACGCAGTTTACTTCCCTTCCGAAAAAAAGCACATGCTTTTACTGACGTCGATTCAATAACAGATTCGATCACACAGAGTTTTTCATGAGTTAAACATGCAAAAAAAAAAAAAAAAAAAAAAAAAAAAAAAAAAAGAATGAATTGCACGTGCAAAGTAGAAGGGCATCCAACTACCTTAAATCGGCTAGGTGTGGAAAATGTGGAGAGAGAAAAAAAAAACATTTTGTGAAGTGTGAGCGTGCATGAAACGACTAAGGGTAGGCTTCCCCCCGTATATCGATGATCGATAACGATACGCATATGTTAACCAGCCGCCGTGGCGAAGTGGTTAGCGTCGCGGACTCCCGGCTGGAGAGTTGTGGGTTCGAATCCCATCAGAAGTCATGTGGGTTTTTCTGCCCCGACCGGCTCCTACCCAGAATTGAGTTGCTGCGGACTCAGTTGGGAAGACTGGGACCACACAGTCGAGTTTCATCCACTTAATGGATGCGTTTCTGAGAGTGTTGCTCAAATTTCTTGACCAACACTGCAGGTGCCTGTATCTCTCGGGCCTGGTTGACGCCGGGATATATTATGAAAGGAAGCGTAGAGTACAGCCCTGTCATGTAGTCTCAGACCGAAATGGAAATCCGTAGCATCATCTTAATCATCCTCATTGTCATCGATCAGCATTAAAAAAAAAAAAAAAAGCCTCAAGTTCTGTGGCCCTTCATGCCCTGCTCTCATGGTGACCTCAGTTTCGATGTCCTCTCCACGTCTGTGGCCTTCGGTTTGGTTCCGTCGGGGGTCACCGGTATCGGCGAGTTCCATGGGGGCTGTCGTTGGACGGACGTGGTGGCGCCCTCCGGAGGGAGAGCTCACTCACGCCGGCTCCGCGACTAAGCAATTATTGTCGTCAGTAGGGGGCTTAGTAGGTGGTGTCCTGCGTATGTTAGATCAGAACACTGAACGCCACCGAAGTGACTCGGCAGCAGTGCAGTGTCTCCTCCGGCGGGTTGCCTCTTGACGACTTGACATTGACTGTTCCCTGTGGATTGCCGGTGCCGGGGCTGCGGCGGGGCCGACCGGGCTGTGGTGGTGTGGCTGGGCACGTCTGTGGAGTGTGGTACGTCTGAACACGGTGATGGTTGAGTTTCACGTCCTCCTGCTGTTAGGGGACAAGGGGGACAGTTGTCTGGCGAACTGGGAAGGTCTGTATCTACCTCGTGGAGGAGGCACCCAGGGTGGTCGGTCCCCTCCTCAGGCAGAAGCCTGGATCAAGTTGTTCAGTCGCCGGAATCGATGTGTTCCTTCTTCTATATCAGTCGTGATGATGTTGTCTTCTTTGTTGCCCTCCCTCCAAGGCTGTCGTCAGGACCACCAGGCGACCGTCTTCGTGCTGAGTGATGACGGTCCTGTGCCGCATGAGGCCGACTCAGGAAACGTGCAGGACAGAAGTCGCCAAGCCACTGAGAAGATCCACACTCACTCTGCACCCGTGGGGCACGTTCCCACCACTCCTTTCCCCCAGGGAGAGGGCCCTGCTGATCGTGCAGGCCGCGGTGAAGTCGCAGAGTGGCAGCGCCTCGTCACTGAACTGCTCCACAGCTTCAAGAACCTTCGCCCGGCGTCACAGACCAGTCCCGTCGTCACTGCCGATGCGGGGGGGAAGGTAGGCTACGCCGCCCAACGCCTGTCTGTCACCTAGGCGCCTTCTGCTGGTAATGCCTGCTCCCAGCAGGTGCTGAGCACCCTCTCAACACAGTGAGCATCTCTGGTTCTCAGAGCGGCCTTGGTGACTCAAAGCCTCAGCGGTCACGTCAAGAGCTTCTTGAAAACCATGTTGTTCCCGTGTTGTTCCTGGTCGTTGAGGATCGGTTGAAGTTTGGCAGTCTCCCATGGAGGTTCCGCCGGTGTCCGTGTTGTTTTCTGGTCGTTGAGGATCGGTTGAAGTTTGGCAGTCTCCCATGGAGGTTCCGCCGGTGTCCGTGTTGTTCCTGGTCGTTGAGGATCGGTTGAAGTTTGGCAGTCTCCCATGGAGGTTCCGCCGGTGTCCGTGTTGTTCCTGGTCGTTGAGGATCGGTTGAAGATTGGCAGTCTCCCATGGAGGTTCCGCCGGTGTCCGTGTTGTTCCTGGTCGTTGAGGATCGGTTGATGTTGGGACGTCTCCCTGGTGTGCTGTGCCGGCTGACCCTGCCCATCGGAGTTCTCTCCTCGTGTTCTGCTGACTCTGGCCTTTAAGGTGTCTTTCTCATTCCCCGCTGAGTAACCTTACCAGCATTATGGCTACTCTACAAGTATATCGGTTGTCGTCTCACTCCCCGCTGAGCAACCTTACTAGCGTTATGGCTACTTTAAAAGTGTATGGATTGTCTTTCTCATCCCCCGCTGGGTAAACCTACTAGGATTATGCCCACTTTAAAAGTATATGAATTGTCTTTCTCATTCCCTGCTGAGTAAACCTGTTAGCATTATGGCTTCTTTAAAGGTATATGGACTGTCTTTCTGATTCGCTTCTGAGTAAATTTGTTAGCATCATTGCTCTTTTTAAAGTCTTTTTCATTCGCAGCTTAGTAAACTTACTAGCGTTATGACTACTTTAAAAGTATTTAAGACACACACACAACAGCGTGAGGAGAATCGCCTGTTCAATTCACGATACAAAAAAAGCACCAG
>JADBJO010030470.1:12500-17853 GCA_016801955.1 Conus betulinus | reverse complement strand
TTCTAAGCTTTGTGCCCTGTTGCAAAGTGAATCCGATGTTCTGCACAAGTTAACCTGTAGTGTATCATTCAGCTGGTTCTTTATCAGACAAGACAAAACGTGTTCTCAGCAGTGGAGAGCACTGTTTGTAATAACATGATCAAAAGAAAGGCAATTGGTTATTGGCACGCTGCGGCAGTCGTTTGTGAAGAAACATATCTCACAGAGAGAGAGAGAGAGAGAGAGAGAGAGAGAGAGAGAGAGAGAGAGAGAGAGAGGAGAGAGACAGACAGACAGGGGTGGGGGAATTGAACATTTCACACACACCAGTTGCTGATAAACAAAGTGATATAATGACATGAACGCTGCAAATAATGATGATGATAAGAAAAAGAAAAAAAAAGAGAAAAAAGAGAAAGAAGAATAGAAGACATACCCCCCCCCCCCTCCCCTGCAGAGAGAAGAAGAAGAAGAAGACGAAGAAGAAGAAGACGAAGACGACATTGACTCCCCACTCCACCTCCCCCCTCCCTTTCTCTCATTATTCTATCTTCACTTCCCCTTCACACCCCTTCCCCGCCCCATTTTTATCCTCCCCTCCACCCTCACTCCTCCCATTACTCTGCCCCCCCCCACCCCCACCTCCCCCAACGTTCCCCCATCCCCCAGGAACCCACGGCAGGGCACGTGCAACGGGACTCATTGTTCGGTGGACAGTGACAAATGCAGGGGACAGGGACGCAGAACGAAACACAGGTGCTGGATTCAGCCAGCACTATATTCCCTTTCCACTCGTTTTTTCGTTCTTTCCGAAGCCCCCCCCCCCACCCCCCCCCCCCCCCCCCCCCCCCCCGCCCCACTTATTCCATCACATTTTCTTTACGTTTGATTCCCCTGTTTTTTTTTTTTGTTTTTTTTTTTTATTATTATTATTTTTTTTTTCCTTTTCTTCTTTTCCTACTTTCCAACACTTTTTCTCTTTCATCTTTGCCCCTCGTGTCTCTCTTTTCTTTTTTTTCTTTTTTTTTTTTCTTTCCTTTCCCACTTTCGGCCACTTTTCTCCGTTTACTTTGTCCTACTTTTCACTTTTACTCCTCCCAATTAAAAAAAACAACAAAAAACCCTTTCCTGTTTTGTCTCTTTTACTTTTTCGACTTGTTTGTAACTGTTCCTTTTTTTTCTTTCCGTCGTTTTCTCTACTTTTTTTTTTTTTCTTCTTCCCTAAATCATCTTTTTCCTTACTTTTTCTATATTGTCATCCGTTTTTTTTTTTTCTCTAACTTTTCCGACCTTTTCAAACAAACATTTACTTTTCACCAACTATTTCTTTTTTTTCCCCCCTTACCCTTTCTCACCCCCCCCCCCCCCCATACACACACACACACACACACACACACACACACATCCCTGCTTTTTCCTCCATTTTTAATTCCATTTTCTTTCTTTCTTTCTTACGTAAATACTTTTTCCCATTTTCTATGCCATTTCAGTGGCACTACCCCCCCCCCCGCCCCCATGCCGCTTATTCTGTCTCCTTGTCCATAGCCACACCCTAGCTTGTCCCGCCGCCGCACACCAGCACCAGCAATTCACAGGGTGCAGTGATGTCAAGTCTTCATGAGGCAACCCAGCAGAGGAGATACCGCACTGCAGCCCAGACACTTGGATGGCTTTCAACGAGTGCCTGTTCTGATCAAACGTGTGCAGGACACACCCCCTGCTAAATCTCCGGCAGACGACCATAATGACTTAGTCGGAGTCAGCGTCCGGAAAGCGCACCACGTCCGCCTTAAAAGACTGTCCCCATGAACTCACCGATATCTGTGACCTCGACACGAACTTGTGAAGGGCGAAAGCGCAGGAGATTGAAAATGAGATCGCCATGATAGCAAGTGATGAAGGACCATTGAATTTGAGACAGTTTTAATGCTGATTGATGAAGTTGGGGATGATAAAGATGATGTCACGAAGTTCCATTTGGGACTGAGACCGCAAGATAGGACTGCTCCCTATGCCTTCTTTCATTTATTATCATTATTATGAATACTTATGTAGCGCCTGTTGTTGGCTAGAGACCAAGCTCTAGGCGTTTCACAACCTACACTCGTTTACACTTTCATAATACATCCCGGCGTCAACCAGGCTCGCGAGATACGGACACCTGCAGCGTTGGTCAAGAAATCTGAGCAACACCCTCACAGACGCATCCATTAGAGGGATGAAACTCGACTGTGTAGTTTCAGTCTACCCAGCTGAGCCCGTAGCAAGCTCATCTCCGGGTAGAGAAGCGGGACGTGGCAGAAACGTCCCACAAATAAATGGCTCTGACTGGAATCGAACTCCGGACCTCCTAGCCAAGAATCCAATACGTTCATCACTGTGACATGACAACTGGTTTCCATACAGATTTTCCACCTTGCCCATCTCTCCGCGTATTTTTCAAAATTCCAGTCCCCCTGCCTTTTTATACCTCTCGCAACTCCTCGTTACCTTTCCCCACTTTTCCCTAAGTTTTTCTACTGTAACGACTTATCTTTCCTTTTCCCAACGTTTCCCTTCCCAAGTCCCACTCCTTCCTACCTAAGCTTGGTTGTCAAAATAACAAACAAAAAACAAAACAAACAAAACAAAAAAAAACAAACAAAAAAAAGAGGTTGACAAGTGTACAAGCGACAGGCAGTGTACAAGGTATGTGACACTACGTCAGTAAACAACCGTTTCTTTACCATACCACTTCGTTACAACATACAAGCCATCAACAGCACTCATAGCTGCATTTACCTGAAATCCGACTCGGTTTAAACTCTAGATGTCATGTACTGAAGAAACAGTGAATAAGAAGAAACAGTACCATGAGATTATGACTCTTCAAGGCTGCATTTTTCTGCAATTAATTCACCCTAAACTGAGGATGAACGAAGCTTAGAAAAACCGCACCCATGCTCTCAGACTTAACTTCATGGGCTGAGCGGGTGATTCACAGAAGACTACTAGACTCATTGCTGGGAGATGATCAACAAATATGTTGTCCAATAGCTTAAAAAATGAAAAGGAGTGGGAGGAGGAACAGAAGGAGGAGGAGGAGGAGGAGGAGGGAAAGGAGGAGGAAGAGAAAATACCACCACTACTACAACTACTGCTGCAACTACTGCTGCAGTTGCTGTTGGTGTTACTACTTCTACTTCTGCTGCGGCTGCTACTGCTGCTGCTGTTGCTGCTGTTTCTCCTCCTCCTATGTTGCTGTTGTTGGTGGTGCTGCTGCTGCCTGCTGCTGCTGCTGCTGCAGCTGCGCTGCTGCTGCTGCTGCTGAAGAAGAAGAAGAAGAAGAAGAAGAAGAAGAAGAAGAAGAAGAAGAAGAAGAAAAAGGTGAACAGGCCAAGGAGTAGACAGGAAAAAAAAGAGAGAAAACAACAACAACAACACAACAAACAGCAAACCTAACCACCACCAAAAAAAAAAGTATCTGCAGTAAGGACGGATTCCCTCCCCTTCCCTTCCCTTCCCTTTCCCGCTTCCTCCCTCCCTCCCGCCCCCTTTACCAGCTAAAATAATACACCAGTCCTACACGAAGTAAAAACTTAGGGAAATCTTCAGCATGACGTAACAGTGGATGAAAGAAGGCAGGACGACACAGCAACGCCTGCACCAAAGCCACGCCCTATACAGCAGTGGTCGCCTCAGTGCCAGCCTCAGTGCTAGCCTCGCCGGTTGAGGCCGTCACGGGTTCTGTCGTTGGTTGATACACCCCGTCTGGATTGGCCGTGATGATTGGACACTGTAACAGACCAATCACAGCCATGGTTACAAGTTCCAGCCGCCGCAAGCCACCTACAGCTGTTTCTAGAGTCAAACGTTTGTCTCCCTTCAGACGACGCCAAAATATACGTGCAGATATTGCGGGACTGTTTCAGAATACGCAACCGACAAGCAAACAAACGAACAAACAAACAAACTGACCGTCGGAGTAAGTAAATAAGCAAGTGAATAAACACATGAATTGATTACACAAAGAAAACAGACTAACTGACTGACGAACTAAGAAAACAAGATAATCTTAACGAACAAAACTAATGAACTGACTGATTGACTGACTGGATAAATAAGTCAGTAATTAAAAAATAAATAAGTAAGTAATTAAGCAAGTAAGTAAATCAAGTAACTAAACTAGCCAGCTTGCTTACTGGCTAATTAACTCACTAACAAACTAAGCAACTGACTGACTTGAACTATGCCCTCAAAACAAAACAAACAAACAAAGCAAAGAAGACAGGGAATAAACACTTCCAACTTCACAATCGTCACAGGTAAAAGAGAGAGAAAAGAGGATGGACAGAAAACAGATAAACGAAAATCAAGACGGTTCAAAACATCAATAATCATGAAAACACACATTCCCCTCCTTCTACAGAGAGAGAGAGAGAGAGAGAGAGAGAGAGAGAGAGAGAGAGAGAAGAGAGAGAGAGAGAGACAGACAGAGAGAGAGAGAGAGATAGAGACAGACAGACAGACAGACAGACTAACAGATCTGTAGCAGTATCTGTATGTACACAGACATCAAATTAAAGAAGTAGGAAAACATCAAGATGTTTGGTCTGATAAAAGATGTTCAAGAAGACACTTGCGACAGCTGTTTTGAACAATGCTCAGCTATTGTAAGATACTTGTGATAGATGTTTTAAACAATTGAGCTGTTTTTTTTTTTTTTTTTTTTTTTTTTTTTTTTTTTGATGATCATGAGTTTCATTCCATAGTTTTCCACCCGATGACGTGAGGGATGACATGAACAAATCTTTTCTTGGGCGGGAAATGAACAATTTACTTCTAATCGTGTATTATTCACAAGGATTTTTTTGTCACAAAGATACTGAGGTTTAAATTTGTTCATGATTTGTTTTTATACACGAAAACGGCTTTATCAAGTCGACACTTTAGACTAAAAGAGAGAATATTAATTATTTTGTTGTCATTCACTTGTAGAGAAGATGATTTCAAAAGTATGAGCTTGATAGATCGTCTATACAAGCTCTCGAGTGGTTTTAGACAGTTTCTACTTGCGTGGTCCCAAACAATTTTCAACTTGCAAATTCCAGACAATTTTTACTTGCTCAGTCCCAGACAAGTTTGGTCCCAAACAATTGTAACTTGCAAATCCCAGACAGTTTTACTTGCAATGTCCCAGTCAGTTTTTACTTGCTAAGTCCCAGTCAGTTTTTACTTGCTAAGTCCCAGTCAGTTTTTACTTGCTAAGTCCCAGTCAGTTTTTACTTTTTAAGCCCCAGTCAGTTTTTACTTGCTAAGTCCCATTCAGTTTTACTTGCCAAGTCCCAGTCATTTTTTACTTTTTAAGTCCCAGTCAGTTTTTACTTGCTAAGGC
>JADBJO010030470.1:5000-7500 GCA_016801955.1 Conus betulinus | reverse complement strand
GAAGAGACGGAGAAAAGGAGAAGAGAAGAAGAAACAAGAAAGGAGGAGGAGAAAGAAAAGAAGAAGAAGGAGGAGGCGGAGAAGAAGAAGAAGAAGGAGGAGGAGAGAAGACGAAGAAGAAAGAGGAGGAAGGAAGGAGGAGGAGGGGAGGAGAAAGAAGAAGAAGAAGGAGGAAAGAAGAGGAAAAGAAGAAGGAAGAAGAAGAGGAGAAAGAAGAGGAAGAAGAGGAATGAAAGAAGAGAAGGAGAGGAAAAAGAAGACAGAAGAAGAAGAAGAAGAAGAAAGAAGATAATGATTATTATGATAGTGGTGATGAAGAGAAGAAGAAGAAGAAGAAGAAGGAAGGAAGGAGGAGGAGGAGGAGAGGAGGAGGAGGAGGAGGAGGAGGAAGGAGGAAAGAAGAAGAAGAAGAAGAAGAAAGAAGAGAAGAAGAGAAGAAGAAGGAAGAAGAAGAAGATGATGATGATTGATGATGATGATGATGATGAGATGATGATGATGATGATGATGGATGATGATGGATGGTGGTGTGTGATGATGATGAGGAAGAAGAAAGAAGGAGAAGAAGAAGAAGAAGAAGAAGAAGAGAAGAAGAAGAAGGAGAAGAAAGAAGAAAGAGAAGAAGAAGAAGAAGAAGAAGAGTACAGGACACAGAGAAAAAAAAAAATAGTGCTGGAAGCATACTGAGAACGGCAGACAGAGGTGCAGCACAAAGTACCCAGACCAATCCAGGACTGGAATGAGCTGTCTCGGAAAGTTGCAGAACCCCAGACCATCGATTGTGCCAAAGGCCACCAGAGATCTCTGGTTCTTCATTTCCCACCGCAACTTTCGCCAGGAGTGACACGGTCATCAACATGGTGATCTCGGTCATTGTTGGGAAAAGAAGAATTGGAAAGAGAGTGCAGCAGTGGATAGAATGGGAAAAAAAAATTGTGCCCTCTGTCTGTCTGTCTGTTTGTTTGTTTGCCTGTCTGTCTGCATGTCTGTCAGTCTGTCTGTCTCTCTGTCGTTCTGTCTGTCGGTCAGTGTCTCTCTCTCTCGCTCTCTTTCTTTCTTTCTTCCTTTCTCTCTCTCTCTCTCTCTCTCTCTCTCTCTCTCTCTCACACACACACACACACTCGCACTTGCACACAAACATACAGACATACACACACATACACAAGCAGGTACATCCACAACACACACACACAAACACGCACAGAGAGAAACAGATATTTCTCTCTCTCTGTCTCTTCTGTCTCTTTCTGTCTCTGTCTCTGTCTCTCTCTCTCTCTCTCTCTCTCTCTCTCTCTCACACACACACACACACACACACACACACACACACACACACACACACACATACACACACACACGCACACACGTACATACGAGCGCACGCGCGTTCGCTAGCGCACACGCACACACATACATACATTTACATGGACTCACACTACACTGACAGACAGACAGACAGACAGACAGACAGACAGACAGACACACACACACCACACACACACACACACACACACACACACACACCGCACGCACGCACGCACGCACACACACACACACAACACACACACACACAACACACACACACACACGCAAGCACGCAAGCACGCACATACGCACTCACTCACGCACAGACAGACAGACAGACACACACACACACACACACACACACACACACACACACACACACACACAGAGAGAGAGACAGAGAGAGAGAGAGACGAGAGCAGAGAGAGAGAGAGATTAGAGAGAGCAGAGAGACAGAGAGAGAGAGAGAGAGAGTTTTTACTGAACCGCTGCTGTTGGAATTTTAGACTGAACGGTTACATAATAAATAATCAGGTCAAGCGTCTGAAAGAGTTAAACACACGCTACACGTTTCCGATGGGCCCCGATGCACGTAACGTGCTGTGCTGACACGCGCTTTGATCGTGGCTTGAATAAAGCGTGTGTCGGGGCAACCAGCTGCGTCATTAGCCATCTGTGCCCCTCTTGCCAGCCCTCTCTCTGTGTGTCAAGGCAGAGGAACTGATCAAAGCGAAGCCAATTGGTATGGGACAGCATTAGTGTCAAAAGAACTACGTTATTAGTGTCAAAAGAACTATTTTTTTTTTTCTTTTTTTTTTTTTTTTTTTTTTACCAGTAAAGAGCTACTATTTTTAACGACTAAAAAAGCAGTTGTAATAAGGAAAAACAGGAAAGTCATATTATCACGATGATTTTCATGTGATATTTCGAAGCCCTTACAAAGTAGGGAGAAATTTTGACTTTTTTTTTCACATGGACATTGTTGGAACATTGACATGACATGCCAACCACAAAAAATGATTAAAAAGAAAGGAAACGAAAAGAAAAAAAAAAAAGATAAAAAAAAAACCCGAAAAAGAAAGAAAGAAAGAAAAAAGAGAGAATAATGAACATACGGATACACAACTACAACAAACGTCAAACAACAACAACAGCACCAACACAACAACAGACAACCCCAAAAAGTGATCATTGA
>JADBJO010030469.1:0-17856 GCA_016801955.1 Conus betulinus | reverse complement strand
TGTTCAGGCTATTGTTTGTTGCTAACTGTTGCTGTTAGCGTTATTCTTTTTTTCCGTTCGTTGATTTCTCCGTTTTCTTCCTTTCGTTTCCAAATCCGTCACCTCTCCGCTTGCTCTTAAAGGCTAGATTTGCCAGAAGGAACAATCGCCATAACACCTACAGCGGTCCCACGGTCCTTTCTCGAACGAACACTCAAAAAAGAATACCACACGTAACCATTACAAAAGGACAAAGTCAAGAGAGAGAGATGAAGAGATCAGGGAGAGAAGAGGGAGAGAGGCGAGAGAGAGAGGGGAGGAAGCGAGAGATAGAAGAAGAGGGAGAGCAGACAGATATGCAGACAAAATGGGCGAAGAGAGACAAGCACAATGAAAGGGATTTCAGTGTTGTTGCCTCAGTTCTTGCATGACCGTTTCAGTTGTCCTATGAGTAACTGGTAGGAACAGTGAGGAAAACGTCACTTTCGAAGATCAGAGAAAGTGAATATATCGCGGAAGATAAGATGAAAGAGAAAACAAAAGTGGGATAGAGAGAAAGGATAGAGACAGCGACAGAGAGACAGAGACAGCGACAGAGAGACAAAGAGAGACAGAGAGAGAGAGAGAGAGAGAGAGAGAGAGAGAGAGAGAGAGAGAGAGAGAGAGACTTGGCGAGAGTAGAAGGAAGAGACAGACATAGAGACGCACAGACATTCTGCAAACAGTCCTTTGGGGGGAAATGGGTTCAAAAGACGATTTTTCGTATCCAAAAATAACCAACCATCCAGGTGACTTTTTGTGCGTCTGATGAAAAAAAGGTTTCCGACATTTCGGCTGATTGGTGTGGGAAGCACGTTTAGTTCATTTTGTTACATGCATGGTTTCCTGGCCCTTTGTCTTGGCTCTTGTCAAATAACAGAGCGGCAGACACTGAGAGAGATGGACACTTCACATCACACAGACGGTCACACTAAAAGCAGCGGACCAGTACTCATGACACACACTAGAAGAAATTGACTACTTCTTATGACACAAACCGACAGACACTTCTGATAGAAGTAGATGGCTTCTTTTTACAAAGAATGACTCAGACCAGAAAAAAATGAACTTCTCATTACACAAACTGACAGAATGAAAGAACTGATACGCATAAAACGACACACACTGAAAGAAGTGAGCGCTTCAATGACCCATGGTTCTATCCAGGTGTGAGGGGCCATTTTTTTTGTCCGGTCACAATTTTTTACGACTGTGTTGGCCGGAACATGTTCACCCGGACGAGATCGGTTGGTTAGTTTACCTAACTGCTGCTCACCTGTGCTCAGTGTAAGTCAGGTGAGCTGAAACGATCAGGCAGTCTCTACAGCAGTTCCAGCAGTGCAACTTCCCAGTGGCCGAAGAGGGACTCCTGATAGAGTTGCTGTGGCAGTCAGGTATTTCATTATTAGCATTTTTAAATCGCAGGCCGAAATCGTCCTCCTCTCCTAAAGGCAACTGTAACTTTCTCAGCGCCTGTAAAGTTGATTTTTTTTTTCAGTTTTTGTTTTTTAGTATACCTTGTGACTTGATAGGGTGATAGGAGGAAACTGCTTTTAGAAAGTATGAATAGAAGAGGAAAAATGTTATTAATGAGTGATCAGAAAATGAGGTGGCTTAGCTGGTTCATGGCTTTATGACGAAAGAAAGGTTTTTTTATTCTAATATATTGTAATGATGTTATTAATAGTAAGCGCCTGAAGCGAGCGATGGAAACTATCTTGTATTAATGGTTGTCATATGAATTTAACCATCCTTTTACGTGAATAATGAATGTCCATTTGTTGATAGAGTGTGTGGAAATCTTCCCTTGGTATGTGTTTAAGGGCTGTTACTGTTACTAATAAATAATTTATGAAGGGAAATCCTTCTCTGAGATATAGTGATTATGTGAAATGATGAAAACATTTTTGTCATGTTGGAAGAGACATGAAATGATAAAAACATTATTATCTTGATGAATGAGACGAAAACAAATCATTTCTTACATGCTATGATTATATTCTTGGTTTACCGTCAAAAAGGTTTATGTGGAATCCCCCCCCCCCCCCCCCCCCCCCCCCATCATCATGTGTAAAGCACGATTTTGAAAGGTTCTATGTGAAAATCCCCCCTCCCCCAATGTGTTGGACATGATTCCGGAAAAGAGAATGTTCCATTGTGATACTGTATTGAACTTTGTAGATTTTGCTATGGGTATTTTTCCCGAAGTTCTGGTAAAAAATATAAAGTAACTATTGGTTATGAATATGATAAATAACCATGATGAATAATAGCCATGTTGTAGTAGGCTAGATAATCAAGGTAGTTATCAGTTCCCCCAGGTAGAGTCGTTGTCCTGGTGTGACTGGGAACTGGCTGCCACTGCTAGAGGGTCTTGGCGTAGCTGGAGTCAACTCCTGTCTCCGCCCTGCTGAGGGTATGGAGACGTCGACGTGGGAGTCGACAGTAATCCGACCTGCAACTGCGCCTGGGTCTGGGGCGTAGCCGATATCTACCCCTGTGTCCACCCTGCTGAGAGTGTGTAGAGGTCGACGTGGGAGTCGACAGTAATTCGACGTGCCAGTTGTGTCAGAGCCGCCGCTGCTGCCGAGCCAGAGCTGCTGCTCTTGAGGTATTTGATCCAGCGATCTGTTGGGCCAGTCGTACCAGAGCCGTCGCTTCTGCTGTACCAGGGCCATCGCTTTTGTGGTGTCAACTTTGTGTTTTGCGTGTGAGATGCAGCTTTTTCTGTGCTGGAGCCTTTGCTCCTGTTGTGGACAGAGCCGTTGCTCCGGTTCTATGTGGATTCTGCGAACTGCTCCCCCTGACTGTGTGAGTCCCAGAGAGGACTTCTTCTAAAACATCTTTCACGAGAGACTTGCAACAAATGTGGACTGTCGTGTTGAACCGGACGTGGCCAAAAGAAAAAAAAGATATTATATATTTTTTTTATGAATTGTACGCCTAGGGTAACGGCATACGTTATTCTCCTGAACTGATATTGTTATACTTTGCTGTGTTTTTTTTGTGTGTTTGTGTTTTTGATGGCTCGGGCAGCATAAAAAAAAATGAAAACGTTGACTTGTTGCCTGGCTGTCCATCTTTGGGATGTGTTGGTTTGTGTGAATTAAAAAAAAATCGTACACGCATCCAAATTTCCGTGAGTCACAAACAGACGCACGCACCAACATACCTGTAACATCTGGTGACCCCCCGAAAACTTTCTGCTTTTACCTTCTAAATTGTTTTAGGATTAGGATTTGTTTTTGTACCCCTGTAGCGTGGGTGATTAAGAATAGGACACTTTCACAGACTTTTCTTTTGAGATATACTGTTGTGTTGTATTGTTGTATGACTGTATTAAATCGATTTTCCGTCTCCAGCGTAAAGGGGTATGCCCTTCGTGTAGTTTTCTGGAGATACGAGGGCCTAGTTCTTTTCATTTTGTGTGGGCTTTAGTTTGATTATCTGATTTACCTCTCCTGATTGTTTCTATTTCTACCATTTCTTGGGGATTGCGTTGCTCCTATATCGTTTTCAGGATTCTTTCACTTGAATGATAGTGTGCATGTCTGGCTGCCTGGGTCTTTTTTTTTAAATAATCCCCCCAAAGAAAAAAAAACAATATTGTATTAATTGATATATACATATGCTTATTGATCACTGATTGATTTATGTGCATATGTTTATTCATTGTTGATTGAGTTCAGCATATGTCTATTCGTTATTGCTATAGGGTAAAGGTTCCACTGTGATACTCACACTGTTCATCACAACTGGTACTCAGAGCATTACAAATGTTCCACTGTGACACTCGCATTATTCATCACAACTGGGTACTCGGAGCAGTATAACCGTTGCATGTCACCTCCCAGTCTCTTTTCGACCTGTTCTATCTACCCTTACCCCTCTAATTACAGAGCTTTAGCATGACTGACTCTACATTTGGAAAGTGAACTAGTTTGCATGTAAAAATGATAGCAGCAGGGGCTTTCTTGAGAGACATGAAATTTGAATGGTTAGATAATCGCTTTTTTTTTACGTTAGATCGAAAATCGTTTAATAAACATGTCTTTATTCAGACAAAATTCGTGTTGATTTTACTTGTTTCTTTTGAAAGCAATACGTGGAAAAAAATTGGATCTGATGGTTTAAAAAAAATGAGTTATCATTTTGAGGTATATGTATTGATAATTTTTTTTTTTCCAAAACGCAAAACAGACAAACAGATTACAGGGCAAAACACAATGCGTTTTGACCTCTTGAGTTTTCTTCAGGCAAAAACAAACAAACAACAATTAGGACAAAGAAAACGAAGAACGAGCAACCACTTCTTGAATTCGGCACAAAATGGCTGTTGGACATAAACAAGGCGTTAAGAACGGGATCACAGGAGTTAAAATAATTATGATGGCAAACATAATAATAGTAACAATAGTAATAATAGCGATAGCACTGACTATAATGAAAACGAAGCTAATAAGATGAGGGTTACTGGTTTTTCTTTTCTTTACAAGAGTTTAGTTGTGTGTGTGTGTGTGTGTGTGTGTGTGTGTGTGTGTGTGTGTGTGTGTGTGTGTGATTATTATTGTTTTAATGGAATGATATATCAGTGATGGTAGAAATTAAGATAGATGATAATAGTGCTTAGTGATAAGGAAAAGGAGAAGACCCAAGAGGTCGAAATGCAATGTGTTTTGTCCTGCAGTTTGTATTGTGTGGCGGAATACCTTTTCTTTTGTAAATTCGTTTCATTTTCCCTCGCGTGCGAGTTTGTGTATGTTAGCGCGCGCGCGCGTGTGTGTGTGTGTGTTGTGCGCGTGCGTGTGTGTGTAAATCAGAAGTGAGTGCAAATGGGGAACTGATATATTTTACCACTAACAAATTGTGCTTGTACAGAAGGTAGCGTTGTTTGGATATGTGTTGTAGACATTGTCGTTTATGAAAACCCATCACAGTAACGAAGAATATTATAATAACAGACAGACAGACAGACACAGAAGAAGAAGAAGAAGAAGAAGAAGAAGAAGAAGATGATGATGATGATGATGATGATGATGATGATGAAGAAGAGAAGAAGAAGAAGAAGAAGAAGAAGAAGAAGAAGAAGAAGAAGAAAAGAAAAGATACTGGCATAACACATCGTGTTTTTTTTGTGTGTTTTTTTTTTCACTTCATTGAACGAGTTCTTCAGATACATTATTTCAACATCAGTATCAACCAAGTTTTTGGTCTAGTTTGTTTCGGTAAACATCACATGTCAATTCTTTAGCTGAGCACGTAACAGTTTCTGAAAACGGAGCTCTTTCGCCTTGCGTCGTTTCTCCAGGACTATGTTCAAAGTGTAGAGGAATGGGTTGAGAGCAGAATTGAATGGCAAGACGAAAATGGCCATCCCGACGTTGACCTCCCCTGGAATGGCGACACCACTGGCAGCCAGAACCCCAGACAGACCAATAGGGAACCAGCACAGGAAATCGGACACGGCAACAAATAGAAGATGCCTAGCAGCGGCAGCTTCCTTGGACTGTGCAATTTCTGTGATTCCTTCTGTGCTCTTTGTCAGCTGTTTAGACATAGCATTACCCCTCACCGACGTGTAGATAAGAAACTGACCCATCCCAATCATGAGGAAGAGGATTAGGTTGCAGACAATCATGATACTGAATGAGTAAAGGTGACCAGGAAATTCCGCTCTGGTGACAGGCAGTGGAATGCAAATACCTGTCTGGTGGTAAAACTCCCAGTGTGATGTTACAGGGAGCAGAGGCACCGTTGCCAGCGTAAACCCCAGTCCCCATATGATGGCACAAGCTATGTGAGCGGATCTGACTCCAAACCTGATATGACTGAAAGGAAAACGGGAGCACAAGGAATCGATCCAGTGTGATTAAGCAGATTAACAATGCTGATACTTCAGATGAAAGCAAGGATAAGAAGCCTGCAATGTTACAAGCTGCACTCTTTTTCCAGTTTGTTTCATTCCATATGTAAGTGCCTGCATAAATCTGATCTGCTATCCCGATAAAGACTAAATAGCTTCCCATCAAAAAGTCAGATGTACACAGTTGAAGAACAAATATTGCAAACCCAGTCTTGGAGCTTTCCGACAAATAAAAGAGTCGATACACAAAGCCACCAAAGTTTCCCAGAATTGCAAGCACCGCAAAAAACTACAAGTACACAGCGATAGGCCGTAGATTTTAACAAGTTATCGCATGATGATATTTCATCAGAAGGAGCCACACATTGTCCTCGGAAATTGTCTGGTAACACAACAGAACAACACAATTTAAAGTTCTCTGCAGAAATATACATTAGGTTCGTCATCTGCTTCATGAAGGTTGGAGTAAAATCAACTATAGGACAACCCTGCAAACTGAAATTCCTTATATTGTGAAACAAGTCTTTTCCCAACAGCACTTTTATTTTATTCCAAGACAAATCAAGAATGTGTAAGTTCGGCATAAAAGCTGACAATGTGCTCATGTTCAGAGAATGTGCTTGAACACGGGACATGTTGAAGACCACCAGAGATGATTGTGTATACCAATTATGGACATAAATAACACCAGTCATAGGATTACCTGCCAGATCCATCTTCGAAGTTGAGGCATTCCAGCAAAGTGGCTGAAGTTGATAGAAAGAATGAGATTGTTACTAAAATCCATACTGTGAATATTTGGTAATACGACTTCTGTTAAGTTCATTAATCCACATGCCTCAACCCCCAAGTGAATCAGCAAAGTGTTATGAATGGCGTCATTTAAATGCATCCCACTACCCGAAGCTTCCAGGTAACGAAGCTGAGGGAAAGAGCTGGTAGAAAAAGTGCTGTTGCAGGAGAAGGCAAAACCGTAGCAGACACATGATGCAGGACAAGTGTTGTGACACATCAGTTCATCATCATGCAGTGGGCATTGGGGCAGACCATCACACAGGTGATTCACGTGCACACAGATTGTTTTGCGAGTGTCACGACATCGAAAAAAACCTGGGCACGTCTCGTAATTCTCACAGCCAGCTTCATCCTCATGACCCGGACAGTCAATCATGTCATTACATCTGACATAGACAGGGAGACAATAACCATCGTCATGACACTGAAAATGAGTATCTGCGCATTTCATGCTTTTGTTTTGGATCGGTTTAACGGTGAAACCTCCAGGTCTGTCAAAGTTGATCACAGCTGGGGGGTTATTTCATTAAATGCATAGCCTATGGGATCACAATGGTACTCGTCGTATCGTGAAATGCAGTCGTAAAACCCATCACACTTTTTCTTCATATCTACACACTGAACAAAGAATTGCAGTAAACTTGAAATTAATTTAATTACAATATTTGCGCGCATACCCTAAGGAGTCACAATCAATCTCAACATAGCGTGTTATGCATTTGTAAAATTCATCATTTTTTTTTTTTTCATACGTACGCACTTAGTACTTACAAAGTATTGCAATAAATAATTCTTAAAATTCACCTTTAACAAAGAAAATGTAACAGGAGATAACACATAAAGGTTCCATGCATAACTTTAAAAGAATTTCATTATATGATAATTTGATAAAAGATCGGCAAAAATCAGGTTCCCTTCATGGATTCAAAGCTTCGAATTCCGAAAAAAAGTCCATTACTGGATGATACAAATACATTCAGGACGACGACTACGTTTTTACTTGTGACTTGTGACTCGTTTGTCCACGTTTCTCTGGGCGGTTCGCTGACATTTATTTAAGATTTGTTTAGATTTCCGCCTGCAGTCGTCTCACTTTGCAACTAGATACGTTTTCACGTTCAGTCAGCTGACCATTATGACAGAATTGTTCCTTGGGAAGACAAGGTTATCACTCTGTTTCTTTATTCCTTCAGTGAACAGTAGAGGACAGATGCTGCATTCTTGATGCATTCTGTTGAAAACGGAAACCAGGAGCTGTAACTATCTTGTGTCCATCTCGAGTTGTAGATGTTTCGACGACAGAGATCTTTCTATGTGAGGTGTCACATCAAAATTATGTAGACTTTTCAGATAAAGAATCTGGGAAGCCTCACGACGACAGTAAAGCTGATCGCCCTTGGAACCTGCTCTTCGTGGCACTAATGTGTTTTCTGAATAAGTGTTGTTACGATGCAGAGGGCCAAAATGGGATCTAGACCTAAATGGCAATCTTTTCAGTATTTGCTGAAAATACACTTTTCTACCAGCTGCCATCCCGAAGTGATCAGCGTTGCGGACCGCCAGCTATGAGGTCGTAGGTTCGGTTCCCATCAGAGTCATGTTTGAACTTTTCTGCTCTGACTGGCTCCTACCCAGAGTTGAGATTGCTACAGTATCAGTTTGGAAGACTGGGACCACACAGTTGAGTTTCTTCCACTTAAAAGATGCATCTCTGAGAGTGCTGCTCAAATATCCTGACAACACTGCAGCAATCTGTATCTGTCAGGCCTGTTGATGCCGGGATATGTTATGAAAGGAAGCATAGAGTACAGCCCTGTTAAGCAGTCTTAGACTGGAATGGAAACCCATAGCATCATCTTCATCAACCTCATTCTCATCCATCACCATTAAAAAAAAGTCAAATTCTGTGGCTCTTCATGCCCTACTCTCATGGTGACCTCAGTTTGATGTCCTCTTCATGTCTGTGGCCTTGGTTTCATTCCGTCGGGGTAATCGGTATCGGCAAGTCATGGGTGCTGTCGTTGGACGGACGTGGTGGCGCCTACCGGAGGGAGAGCTCACTCACGCCAGCTCCGCGACTAAGCAATTATTGTCGTCAGTAGGGGGCTTAGCGGGTGGTGTCCTGCATATGTTGGATCAGAACAGGCGCTACTGAACTCCACGGAAGTGACTCGGCAGCAGTGCAGTGTCTCCGCCGGCAGGTTGCCTCTTGAGACTTGACATTGACTGCTCCCTGTGGATTGCCAGTGCCGAGACTGTGGCTGGGCTGACTGAGCTGTGGCTGTGGATGGGGTGTTGTAATAAGCGGCCTGGATGCACTGCTACTGAGATGGCACAGAAGATGGGACAACACAAAAAGAAGGAGGAAGGAGGAAAAAAAAAAAAAAGGAAAGAAAATACACTTTTCTTGGTAATGTCAACACTTCAACTATTCAAAGTGCACAGGTGTCTCAATAAACGGTATTTAAAAATACGTCTGGTTTGTCCAAATAGCTAATATCTAATTAGATAAGAAATTGTAAGTATGTGTATTTCAAGTGGAATGTCACAAGTGTTGTTGGGCAAATTAATGAAGAAGAGCAGGCTCTCTCTCTCTCTCTCTCTCTCTCTCTCTCTCTCTCTCTCTCTCTCTCTCTCTCTCTGAGTTCGCAGCAAGATGGCGGAGGATAGCCAGTGAGTGTTTGGAGTTCCGTTATATTTTGACAGTTAGTGTAGTTCCGCAAAGACTAAGGATATCAGAGTGTTATATAAAAAGTGATACGAAGTATTTGAAGAAGTGAAACTACTCAGTCATGGTGGATTTGTGCATCTGGCGTGCCAGAATCGGTTTTTTCTGTGTTTCGCTAGCGAGCAGAAGGAAGGGGAAGAGAAAGAGAAAGATGATGCGGGAAAGGGTGAAGTGGCCGGATTGAAAGATGTGTTTATATGGTTTGTGCTCCTGTGGGGATATGCACTGACTTTAGCGTGTGCCCGTGATACTACAAGAGTGGCGTTTGGTACCGAAGTCAGTGGCAGGTTCGGCGGTTATGTATTACACTTCGGTACTTTGCCGCAAACGAAAGCAGTGCTATCGATTCAACCAGTGACTGTAAGGAGAGAAACGAAAGTGGGCCAGTGTCCATACCTCCGTGTCTCTAGAAACGTCAACATCAAGATGGGACAGAGATAGGGAAGGGCACGACAGACAGAGGACTCTGTTGGACAGACATGAAAGGTACGGTCTACACAACACCACAGATACAGTTAGGGAATAGTCTGTCTCCATTAGTGGCTATACTTCTCGTTCTCCACTTAGCCTATGTGCTCAGACGACTATCCTTATCCAGTGATGTGGAGAGCAACCCAGGCCCAGAACCAAATATGAACTTTAACGAGAAAATTGAACATGAAAACAAGAAGCTAGAAGACAAGATGGAAGTGAAATTCAACAACTTAGACACGAAAATAGACACCAAGATGACACAACTCTTTACGACAATAACAACACTCACTGACTCTTTTAAGTCACAAACCACTACTATCAACAAGATGGAACAAAAACAGTCAGATATGGCGGACACACTGAATAAATTATGCAAGGATGTTCAAGACACTAAGCAAAGATATACAAGAAAATAAAACAGCAGTAAGGCATTTAGGGGCAACGCAAGACTATATGGCATGCAGACTTACTAAAATGGAGGAAGAAATGGACAGAATTGAAAGTTATTCCAGACGGAATAATTAAAGTTTTTTTTGGTATCAAAGAGAGTATGGACGATAGTAAAAGAGAGAGATGTGATGAGGTGATCAGAGAGACATTAGATAAATACATGGAAGAAGAGACATGGGCCGACGACGCAATAGAACGCGCACATAGGCTAGGCAACCCGACCCCGTCCGCAGAGAGAGACCCAGACCTGTGATCGTGCGTTTCCTCAGGTGGGGAGACGCCATGAAGATTCTACAGAACCGAGAGGCGCGCGAGAAGATGAAGAAGAAAGACATACGAGTGTCTCAAGACAGGACAAAACGCCAAGCTGACCAACTACGTGATCTGAGGGCACAAGGCAAGTTGGGGCACTATGTGGGGGGGGGGGGGGGGGGGGGGGGACTGTATGTAAGAGAAGAATACAGACCACGAGTAGAACATAATGACAGCCAACATGAACAATATAGACAGCACCAGCAGCAAGAGGACCACGGATATGAAAATACTTTCCAGAAAACGATTTGGTACAAATGGACAAGGGATACAGAGAGGAAGGAATGAAAGCGATTATAGTGCAAGTGGTGTTAGAAATTTTGATGATTGGAGGATGAGAGTGAGAGGGATGAGGGATGAGAGAAAAGAGAGAAAGACTAGAGGAAAGAAAGAGAGGAAGATAGAAATAGAGTGAAAGAACAGGTGGAAGAGATGATGGGTAAGAGAAAAGTGCGAAAAGAGTGAATGGGGGAGAATGGAGTTGAAAATGGAGTTGAGAGAGATGAAAGGTGTAGAAGGAAATGAATGGGGCAGCGATCTTGAGTTTTTGTCATTTGGGGGGGGGGGGGGGGGGGGGGGGGGGGGGGGGGGGGGGGGGGGATCGAAGAGGAGAGAGTGGAACAGAAAATCACGAAAACAGGTCTGAGAAACAGAGAGTAAGTGAAGAGACGAAAAAAAGAGAGTGAAAGGAAAGAAGAGTGAATGGTGAAGGGAAAGGAAAACAAGACTGTAAGCGAAAGTGCGAAAAGGTGTGTGGCAGAAAAAAAAAGGTACGGGGAAAAACATACGAGGCAAACAACACTGATGTCAGTAAAGACCAAAATACAGGCATTTCCTCACCCTCAGAATCAGGTCAAGGCAACCCTAATCAGATGCCTTCACACCTTCTAGTACACACACAGGCTTGCGCGCAGGATGAAAATAGCGATCAATTGGACAGTATCTGGAGCATTCAAGGAGATAGCTTAGGGACAAACACAGCATGCATGACTGAGACAGAGATTGTGACACAATCTCCGACTACACCTCATTCACGGTGCGATTTATCTTCACACATAGAGAAGGGAAAGACAGATGATAGCCTAACACATAAAACCACCAATAAAGGAAAAGAAGATATGACTACAAAAGACGAAAGATAAGGGTACGACAACCATCGAATACACGACAATCTACAATTGAAGAAACTATACTCACACAAGGCATGGTATATTCTGATAGTGAAGAAGGAGGTAAATCAAACAAAGGGGGGAAAACCAAACCCAAACAACACTCATCAGGAAAACAAGCATTAAGATCTGATACAAACACTTCAAGAACAACAAACAAACAATCACACTCACCTGGATACACACGTTCTCAATCAACGAAGAAAGACCGGAAGGAAAGAAAAGAAAAGGAAAAAATATGAAAATTAGGCCAAGGTCACTCACAAAATTCAAGGAATAATGCCACTACAAGTCAACACACAGAGTACAAGCTAAACGATAATGCTAGAAAAGATGGATTGTGTGAGACAACACATGGTAAATGAGATAAAAATGAATGAGACAAGAGTGAGTGAAAATGAGAACAAGGATGAAAGTGAAAATTTGAGCAAGGATGAAATTAAAGAAGGTAAGAAAAAGCTGTATTTTTGTTGCTGGAACGTAGAAGGTCTGCTCGAGAAATTAACTGACCCAGATTTTTTTAGAATATATTACATCATTTGATATCTGCTGTCTGAGCGAAACTTTTACATTAGAGTCATTTGATTTTGAAATAAAATTCTCAGATTTTTTATATACCCATTGTCCAGCTGTGAAATTTACCAAAATGGGCAGACCTTCAGGGGGGGGGGGTTGTTATGTTAATTAAAAATGAAATGTCTGACTATGTCCAGTTAATAAGCACAGGGATAAAAAAAAATTATGTATTATGTATACGTATATCTGAAAATCTGTTTAAACTGTGGGAAGGATATTATGTTTTTTTTTTTTTTTTGGATATATACACCCAGTAGATAGCTGTTTCTATTTGATAAGGACTATACATGTACCTTAGAGCTACTAGAGCAATATTTACTAACACTAATAGAGCAACGAAATGACTTTTACTATATTATTGGAGGAGACTTCAATGCACGTATAGGGGAATGGGGTCCGAGTGTAAACGATGATGATGACTCATCAAACAATGATCACGACGTGTGTGCACGAGGGTCAATGGACTCTGTTACAAATGGTTTTGGTAAAAAAATTAATAGAATTTTGTACAACATTTAAATTAACTCCTCTAAATGGACTAAGTGCAGAGAACTTTGACGGTGCATACACATTCTATTCTGATAGGGGGAACAGTACAATTGATTATTATGTATGTTCATTTGAGTTGACTGGTAATGTAAAAAAAATGTGTTATTCATGAAAGAATTGAATCTCATCATTTGCCAATCAATATGGTAATGCAGAGCACATTGCCAGTCCCCCAGGAAGACAAAGCTAAGAGAAAATTGTAAAGAAAAATTAGATGGGACCCAGCAAAACAACATGAATATATACAGCATATGGAAACAGAGAGATTTAAAACTCTACTAGAACAGATTACAGACAGGATAGATACTGATATAGATTTAAGCATAGAAAATTTCAATAAACTATTAAAAGAGGCTGGTAAAAGTATGTATGTAAATATAGGCATAGGAGGGGATAACAAAACAACAAAATGGATGGTATGAAAGGAATGTAAAGCCAAGAAAAAAGATGCTAGACACGCATTATGTACACTGACGCATACCAACAGATTCAAAACCCAAATTTGTATGAAGTAAGAAAGGAGTCATATGAAAACAAAAGAATAATATATAAAGAAACAATCAGCGAGAAGAAAGAAAATATAGTAAAACAAACATACGAGGCACTCATACAAAACCAAAAAGATAGTAAGATGTTTTGGAACATTATAAAAAGTACTAAAAAGAAAATGATTACACTACCATCAATAAGTATTACACAGTGGCAAGAACACTTCGAAAGTGTTTTCAATCTGCAGTTACCTGAAGTGCAAACCAACAATGAAAGGTGCAACAAAACATTGAAGTTGAGGAAGAGGAAATCCATATACAATAATTAGATGAAGAGATAACCAATACTGAAATAAGTCTAGCAATAAAGAAATTGAAAAAAGGTAAAACATCTGGACTAGATGGAATACCACCTGAATTTTTTTAAGACCACAGAACAACGCATAACTCCATTTCTAATAAAATTATTTAATAAGATATTTCAGGATAGTTATTTTCCTATAGAATGGACAAAAGCTGTAATAGTGCCTCTTTTCAAAAAAAGGTGATAAACCAAGTCCAGGAAATTATAGAGGTATTTCCCTATTATGCATCTTAAGTAAAATCTTCACAGCTATAATAAATAGAAGATTATATAACTGGGCAGAGGAAGAGAACAAAATAAGCAAAGAGCAAGCAGGATTTAGAAAAAAAAAAATTCTCTGCCATAGACCATATTTACACTTTGGTATCAATGATAAGTAATGCTTGTATGGCAGAAGAAGAAGCAAATTATATGTAGCATTTATTGACTATCAAAAAGTGTTCGATACAGTCAACAGGGATAAGCTATGGAAATCCTAAAGAAACATAAAATATCTACTAAAATGTTAAACATGTTAAAAGGAATGTACAGAACAGTACAGGCATGTGTGAGACATGGGAATGAACTGACAGAATTCTTCAATTGTCCTCAAGGAGTGAAACAAGGGTGCTTACTATCTCCTTTAATTTTTTTCCTTTTTGATAACAGAAGTGGCAGAAAAGGTAACATTGAGAGAAAGACATGGCTATCAATTTCTACCAGGAACTGAGGAACTATTCCTATTACTCTTTGCTGATGATATAGCACTAATATTGACAACCCCATCAGGATTACAAAATCAACTTAAAAATTTCCAAGAGACCTCTGATCAAATAGGCTTAACAGTGAATCTACAAAAAAACAAAAAAGCCATGGTATTCAGGAAAGGAGAATACTTAGGAAGAGCAGAGAAATGGTATTATAAGGATGAAGAAATAGAAGTTGTAAATAGTTATAAATATTTGGGTTATACATTGACAACCAAACTCTTGGCAGATATCTCCCTCTCAGAATATGCAGGTAGAGCTAAAGGTAAGGTGATGGAAATAATGAAAACCATGTACAGTTTAGGACATATAGACATCAATATCTATTTTAAAATTATTTGATACCCAAATCAAACCACTATTACTATATGCAGCTGAGGTATGGGATTAACTATGTATTCAGCAGTAGAAAATGTACATCTACTTGCATGTAACAAATATTTAGGGATAGGAAAGAAAACACCAAATAATCTAGTGTATGGAGAGTTAGGCAGATACCCATAATATATAGATAGTACAATAAAGCAATTAGATAGTGGCTCCATTTAGTAAATATGCCACCTGATAGGATTCCAAAAGAAGCACATGAAAGGGAAAAAATACAAGTAGCTAAAACACAAAACTGGGCTCTAGGAATAAAAGGATGTCTAGATAGGTATGGTTTCTCAGAGGTATGGATAAATGAAGGGGTAAGTAATGAACATAGTTTTATAAAGGAGTTAAAAACAAGAATTATAGATTGTTATAAACAAACTTGGCATGAGAAAATAACAAAAGCGAGAGATTCACAACATACTATACATTCAAAACCTTGCATCAAACAGAAGAATATCTGCATCAAATTACTATAACAAAATTTAGGAAAGCATTAACAAAAATTAGACTTGGAATAAATGAATTACACATCACTAGGAAATACACTGATGGTTTGGTGATTATAACTTGCCCCTTTTGTCCTGTAGGTGAAACAGAAATGCACTTTTTAACAGCATGTCCAACTTATAACCAATTAAGAGTGAAATACATAACTAAACATTTTAACAATATGAACATGATCAGATTAGATAATATACTACAAAACAAAATTACAGAGATCATGTGGGATGTAGCTGTGTACATCTTTTATGCTCTCAAATTCAGAGAAAATCAATTATAAGGATTAAAGCTCAAGGGCTGGCAATGTGGCCTACAGGTTAAAACTGACTTGTTAAACATACGGAAATTAGAAAGAAGGAGGGAAAGATAGAAAGGATTGTTTTGTTTGTTTGTTTGTTTGCTTTTGTATGAAATGAATAAAAAAATTAATAAATAATATGTATAAGAAGTAGAGAGGAGATGGAAAAGGGAAAAAAATGAAAAAAACAGGATTACATTGAATGTGCTGCAAATTGGATACTGTATGTTATTATATACAAGTTTGATAAGTATTAGAGATGAACAAAAATGAGTGCTGACCAGTTTTCATGTAGAGTGATATTATTTACTACAAACCCTGTGTGTTCTACATGTTGCAGCTAAATATACATACTTATTGTGATGCGTGCGTGTAAAGAAGGGATCTTTTCTGAGAATCTGGGTCAATGGCTAACTTTAGAGTGATTAACAAAGGTCGCGGTCTTTTCTCTGCGTGGCCGCTGCATCTTCTTTTTCGCGAGACGAGCGACGATACGCTGCGCGCAGCGTGGCTCGCCTCAAACACACAGATCTAGTTTGATCCATTACAGTTCTACGCTCGCTCGAAGGGACGCTGTCCCAAGTCGAAATATTATTATCACGCAAAAATGAATCTGATTATTGTTTTGAGGTTGAAACAGCTTCCCATGGAAGTTTCACTTGCTGTCGATCGACGGTGGAGGCAAAATCCTGTCTGTCCTAACGTAACCTACTACATAATGAAGAAGATGAGTATGTTCAATATGGAACGTAACAACAAATACTAACTAACATCATACGAGCAAACGGAAAGTAGAAAATGTACCAACCTATTTCAAGATGACAGAGAAATCCAAATCAGATCATGTATATAAGTAAATCCAATGAACCATGAACATGCACGAACTCCAAAGTTGTAAATATATAAATAATGAACAAATACTTCAGCAAGGAAACACGCCATCTTGCAACTGGAAAATGCATATGACGCTTGCTTAACTAGGCCTATGATATAAGGGTCACACAGGTCAACACAGGGGCGGCATTAAAATAAGAGACGCATGCACAGAGAAAAGGGAATGTACAAAGTAAGTCAAACAGGATTTCATAAGAATGTACATGCAGCGCATAACACGATGATGTTATCATGCTATGAAGAAGATACTATATTATCAACATTAGATTGTGAAGACTGGTTATGTAGTGTGGAGTAATGTTTGCATGATTGAATTTATATGCGTGTATGTATTCCGGGGAGCCGGAATAGCTCAGTTGGTAGAGCGCCTGACTCACAATCTTGGTGATCCTGGGGTTGTCGGTTTCGAACCTCTGCCGGGGGGTTTCAGAGGGGTACAGAGGGATTTTTACCTTGGAGTTAACATTGGTTCTGACTCCATTTCCCATACATCCTTCGAATGAGACTATGAACCGAGGTTCCGTGTGTGAACGCATGCATAACATCTTGCACACACGTAAAAATCCCCATCACCAACATTCGGAAGAGAAGGCTATGTTTTGGGCCCGTTGGTATGGATGACACGTTACACATAGCATGCACCCTGAGTGAGAAATGGAAAGAATGAAGGAAGTAAGGAAAATGAGAGATCGATATTGAACGATACTGACTGGATGACACGGAAAACGACTGAATGAAGCGCCAGCTGGCAGCTCTCTTCAGTTGCACTACCCAGGTAGGCAGCCCATTGTGTAAACGAGTGTTGATTGTAAAGCACTTAGAGCTTGGCATCTAGGCAAGAATAGGCGCTATATAAGTATTCATTATCTGATAACTAGGGATACACAATATAACATAAAAGAACACAATGTGCATATGTGTGTATATATATATGGTGTGTATGTGTGTATATGTATTATGTGTATGTATATGTATATGAATATATATATATATATATATATATATATATATATATATATATATATATATATGTGTGTGTGTGTGTGTGTGTGTGTGTGTGTGTGTATGTGTGTGTTGTGTGTGTGTGTGTGTGTGTGTGTGTGTGTGTGTGTGTGTATAGAATTATATGTTGACATATTAGTTTGGTCGAAATGAACAGATCTTTGATTAAGCTGATATATGGGACACTGAAGTTAATAGAATATTATTGTTATATTTTGTCTTGCGTCCTGTAGAGTGGTTTATTTTGTTCTTTA
>JADBJO010030468.1:15000-17857 GCA_016801955.1 Conus betulinus | reverse complement strand
TTTAAAAGATATTGTATATGATAATTCCACGTTAGTTTAGACGTCAAATACACTCCCCAAAAATTTGACTAAAGATTTATATTCAAGACCAACGCCATCCAGTTTGAATAAAGGCAGCTCAGTAGGATCTGCACCATTAATAAATAAAACCATATATGTTTTTTCACTAGAAAATATTAAACCGTTATTAAACATGTATCTACCAAGACTGTCAAGATCAGCTTGATATAGTTTTCTGTAATAGTTTATTTCACGCTTAGTTGTGTTTTTTTCTTAATGAAGTATTTAACCATATACATAAATCATCATCCGCATATTGTACTACTGTAACGTGTTTGCTTACATGTTTCGGAAGATCGCTCATCAGAATATTAAACAACATTGGAGCTATTACTGAGCCTGTGGAATGCCCATTTGCAATGATTTAAAACCAGAATATATATTTTCTACCCTGACTTGCAGAGATCTATTTTGTAGGAATTCTCTGACATAATAATAAAGATTGCCATTCAAACCAATTGTCTTTAATTTAAATAATAATTTCATATGCCAGACACTATCAAAACGCCTTTTTTACATCGAAAAAGGTAGCTAAAACACTTTTTCGTCTAGCGAACTGATATTTAATTTGTGTTGTTAATTTAACGATGTGATCAATTGTTGACCTACCTTTCCGGAAACCAGCTTGGTTATGTGGAATTATATTATTTTTATCACAGTAGTGAATCAGTCTATTCAACACTATTTTTTCCATAACTTTTGAAAACATGGGAAGTCAAGGCTATTGGCCTATAACTGTTGACATTTGTAGCAGGTTTACCTGCTTCAAAACAGGAATAATAATTGACTGCTTCCAGACTTCTGGCATACTACCACTAGACCAAACTTTTTTAAAGATCGTCAACAGAAAATAGATGAAATTATCTGGTAAATGTTTTAACATTTTCGTTTGAAATCGCATCTATTCCCTACCGACGAAGTTTTATTAGCTAACGAAGAAAGGGCATCATTAACTTCATGTATAGTATAGGGGCATTAATATAATGATCATTATTAGAATGTGGCTCATTAAAAGCATTACTTTTTTCTTCTATTTCTCTTTGTCTTCTGCATTGTGGCAGAAGACTTTCTGTGTGCATGCTCTTAGAAAAACTATCAGCAAATGCTTCCGCCTTTTCTCAGAAGTTGGAAGATTATTATTTTCCAGTTTAACAGGATACCGAGGAAGATTAATTCCTTGTTTTACATCTCTAAATTTTTTCCATACTTTCTGAAAATCTTTATAATGAGAGACTTGTTCAGCGCAGAAAGATGACCAATATAATCGTTTTGATTTGGCCACTACCCTATTAGAATGTGTGTTTGCATCTTTCATTTCTTGATGTGCCTTTTGTAATCTTTCAAACTGACTGTTAGGTTCCCCATTTTTTTAGTTTGTCTCCCTTTTCTTTTTTCTTTACCTCAGACTTTATTTTAATGTATTCTTTATATTTCAGTTTCTTGAATGTTACAGTTTCTTCGCATTCTTTTGTCCACCACACATTTCCAACATGATTACTGTTTTTGATATTTCCACATTTAGGAATAGATTCATCCGCAGCCAACAGTATCATGTCTTTGAATGTGCCATAAAAGAGCATTTATGTCCTCACTGGTGTCATCAATCCAACTTACATTTTTTGATGAAAGAATGGAAGAAATTTTTGCCAGTCTGCAAATTTATAATTATATTTGGGTATTTTGTCTTGTGGATATTTTTTTCATGCTCACAGATGTTCTTGAGCGAAATTTTGAGTGGTAAGTGGTCACTTCCAAGTGTGTCTTCAAGCGGCTGCCAACAGCAGTCAAAAGCTAATTGCGGAGATATTAAAGTAAGATCAATGGCACTGGGTCTATGAGTGGAAACATCTGGGAATCTCGTGACACTACCATCGTTTAATAAACACAAGGAAGAGCCTACAACATTTTCAACAAATCGATTGTTTGTTATTACAGAACAGTCTTTGTCCCAGAATGGACAGTGGGCATTAAAGTCACCACCGACCAGCCATTTTTCAGAAGATGCTTGAAATGAATGTAACCATTCAGTATTTCGATCATTTGGTCCCTTTTGGCAAATAGACAGAGACAACATTTAGGATGTCATTGTCTTTAATTTTCACACTGGCTGCACAAGAGTATAAATCCGATTGATCCTTTGGAACTGGTGATGGACATAAAGAATAGGCAATGCCTTCTCGGATGTAAATGGCACAGCTTATTCTTTCCTTGGAATCAGACACTTTATTGTGTACTGGGGGATAGTAAAATTTGGATAATATCTTGGAAGCTTGGGTTTGCACACATTTAGTGATTGCAAAATAAGAATGTCATAATCTGTATTGGCAAGATGTTGGATCAAATAGGATTCATTTGTCCAAATAGACCTAGCATTCCACTGTAAAAATTGAAAGTTTGTTTAACGACTTATCAGGCATGTCTTCACACAAGGGGCTAATATGTAAGAAAGAGAATTAAAAAAAAAAATTATAAAAATAAAAATAAAACAATATCTGGAATTCAGACTACAGCATAAAAATAGTGTAGAATTTAGAACCAGCAATAGGTGAACAGCAGGACTAGTACGCGATGTGTATCAGAGTGAAAAAGCTGATGTTGACGCAAAAATACAACGATAGTTTGCAGCCCGTCTTTTAGTTAATACCATTGTTCAAGCCGTGAAACATATTCCAGCGCCGCCCAAGATGATCTCCAGCGAAGAAGGGCTGTTCTTCGGGACTCCAGTAGTAGCGCTGGGTGGGAGGCTGGTGTGAGAGACGTCTCGCGCGGTTCTCTTGGGCTTGGTCCAGAAGCGATT
>JADBJO010030468.1:0-12500 GCA_016801955.1 Conus betulinus | reverse complement strand
GAAACTTGTTGAGCTCTTTCTGTTCGAGGCACCTGATAGTAGGCCTTGCTCAGATCTACAGATGTGAAATATTTGGCCCCGTTCAGTGTGAGAAAAAGATCTTCAATTTTCGGGATGGTGTAGCTATCTTTGACCATGTGTTGTTGTTAATTTTTCCGATAGTCTACGCACATCGTCAGGGCTCCAGATTTTTTTTCCTAACAAAACCAACTGGACTGGCAAACTGTGAAGAAGAAGGAGCAATGATTTCAGCATCCAGCAACTCCTGAATGTGCTGTTTCGCCTCATCAAAATCTCTAGGTGGAATAGGCCGAGGCCGCTCTCGGACCACGGTCTCTGGCTCCAGTTCAATGTCATGTTTGACAGCGTCTGTTCCCCCTATGCCTAAGTCATGCTGAATGAATACATCCCTATACCCTTGAAGACGATTTTTTTAAAAAGTTTTTCCTGCCAATCTGATGGTGTGTCTGCCCCAAACCTAAATGTCATGGGATTCTGCTCAGGTTGTAGGATCTGTCTGATGGTGAAGCTGATGCATGCAAGTTAACATTTGCATGACTATCCCCAGAACAAGCCTTACCCTCCCCACTAACCACATCATTTAAATATGAAAAAAAAACCTTTGTCAATGGTATACTCAGCTGTAATAGTGTACACCTCCTTAATTACCTGATTCCTTTTCAACCTAATGTCCAGTGCAGATGTATTCTGGACATACAACCTCACTGACCCAACTTGCTTGTCTGTTGTTTACCAGATATTATTTGTAAACCTGTGAGTAAAATGGTCTGTATTGGTTCGTGAATGAGGACTGCTGTTTGTGTGGAAGGCTCTGTTCCGTGTATGACCCCCTCTGACTTCTACACATTCCCCAGCTAGAATCTGTACTTTAGTTCCCTTCACTTTCAGTGTACCCAAAAGACCACTAGCATGCTTCCCAGCTACATTTCTATACACAAAGGCTGCCTCACAACGGATAGGTAAGGTAGTGAAGAAATGCTTACCTCCTGCCTTTTCAAACGCTCTGCCAGTTGCCTGAAAGTGTTGGTTCCAACTATCCTAGATATGCGTGTGCTGAACTTGGTATCAGGGCACACTAAAACAAAAGTGGTGACTGTCTCGTCCGTACCTGCAACAATCTTAGGCAAAGACATTGGTACTTCAATAAAACCTGAATATGGAACTTTTTGACCCCCGTCCCCAAAATATTCAGGCCTGAGTCTAGTTCTTGTAAATGAAAACTAGACAATTCCCTACGGTAGAAGTCTTCTGCTATCACGGTCACCTGTGAACCACTGTCTACAAGACAACAAGTCTGTTTTCCATCAACCAGTACTGGTGACTCACAACCGGGACCCACCAATGCTTCAACAGTGCTTTCTGCTGTCATTGAACACTGATCAGCCGAGTCAGCAAATTCTAATTCAGCTAATATCACATCAGAGTCAATGACAACAGAGTGGCGACTGTTCCTGTTTTCAACAATCACCTGACACTTTTTATTTTAGCTGTGTCCAAGATCTCGGCAGCAGACTTTATGCTCAGGTGCTTGGGCAGTGTATCTGCAGTTCTACGGAGGACCTGGAGATCAGCAGTCGATGTCCTACTACCTGTGATGGGGCCCCGGAGTTCCACTTCCTGTGCGGGGATACGCTCTGGTCTGCTGATGGAACCCCGACCGCGCCAAGCTCTGCAGCTTCTGTGGCATCCTCTCCATTGGCAGCCATGGATTAATGGCTGATTGCCCTGGTTCTACCTAGTAATCTGTAACTGGCTCTCAACTCCCAATCGGCTAATAACACTCTTATCCTAATCTCTAGAATACTTCCGAAATTTGATTTTATTTAGTTTTTATTTTATTGTTTTCTTTTTTCTTCTTTTTTTTTTTTTAGTCAGATTTTCTTAACAAACACTAGCCCCACACTGGGCGTCACTTTATGTAACCCGTGTCCTTTTGGAACAACTATATGATGTGAGGATTGGTGGTAAAGACCGAAATAAAAAGGGGGGTCAAAAAGAAAACAAAAAAAAATACACAACGTTTCGACTTTTAGAGTCTTTTTCAGTGACATGGAACTGAGGACCCAAGACAGTACACGCAAATTTTGCTGTGTTAATGACGTAAAGAACGGGGAGACGCAGATAAAACAAAAAGGACGTCACAATAAATTTTTAAGTGACAAGAACTCAACACACACACACACACACACCCACGACACACACACACAAAGAAAGGAGGCTGGGTAGACACAAGCTAAGAAAGGTGAGTGAATAAAAATCAGAGGAAATCTGGGTTTGAAAGTAAATAGTTGTTGTGGGAGGGAGGGGGCTGAAGTTATCATAGGTATCACCACAAACACAAAGCTGAACTTCTAGATTTCATACACTTTGTGTCTTCAATCCACCCAGTTGTTACGGGACGGTATGTTTCGAGCGGCATTAATGGTGGAAAATGCTTCTGAACACTAGGCACAGTGGACCTTCAATGCAAAATCGGTGATGTTTCTGAAATGGTCAGTTTTCAGATCATTGACAGGCAAGCTGTTCCTGGTGTTGGTCTGAATGATTCTTTGTGGCTAACACTCATTGTACCAGACAAGAACGTCCGTGAAATCGATGACCAGCTGATAACACTCCCTCCCACGTGTGTCAAGAGAATCGACCCCAGTGTAGCCCCTGTTGTCAAGCCTGCGAGAAATTTTCCCCAAGCCATGGAGAAGAAGGTCAGCAATAAAGTGGATAGCAGCCACCTAGGATATGTTTTACGTTGGCTCAGTTCCTGGGATGATCACACATTTCTGCACCAAGCTATCCTCCTTATTGTTGACCTTCTTCTCCATGGCACTAAGGATAACAGCGGACTTCGGGAGCGAACCATCATCCTACGATTTGGAGATTGGACTTCTGAGCCTCATAAGCTTTCTATGTGTTACCTCAAGGTCCTCCTCTCTCCCCTATTTTGTACTACGTTTACATACCAAACATAATTATCCTCTTAAGAATATCAAGCTGCAGGCAGCCTCAAGCCTCAAGTTGTAATGGTAATCATGATTCATACGTGTCATATAACGCCCCTCTAATTCCAATGTTAGTGACTAGCTCTTGCACGCATACGTTCATCGCCGTATTTCGCCTATTCCTTTATTCTCGAGAACATCTCGTTTTTTTCCATTGACACACACACACACACACACACACACACACACACACACACACACACACACAGAGAGAGAGAGAGAGAGAGAGAGAGAGAGAGAGAGAGAGAGAGAGAGAGAGAGAGAGAGAGAGAGACTTGCATGCACACAGCATGCACTCATTGACATTTACAACAAACACACACACACACACACACACACACACACACACACACACACACACACACACACACACACACACACACACACACACACACACACACACACACACACACACACACACACACACACACACACACACACACACACACACACACACACACACACACACACACACACACACACACACACACACTCGCACACACACACACACACACACACACACGCACGCACGCACGCACACACGCACGCACGCACGCACGCACGCACACACGCACGACACACACACACACACACACACACACACACACACACACACACACACACATTTGTCACCTGCCAAAGAGTGAAATCGAAGGCAGCTCATGCCATAAATCATGTACCGTTCTCTTATGTATGCAGGGCACTAAATCTCCACTGACGCTGCATTGATGTGAAGCCAACGAAAAAGAACATTGTATATAGTTATATAATTCTAGGCATTTCTTTTCTTCTGTCTTTTTTTCCTGTTGAATTTAGTAGTAGGGGTATCATAGCCCCGCTCACTGACATATATTGGTGAGGTAAACGACACATACAGCAGTACGGTATTAATGCCGCTCACAACATACCGTCCCGCTCACTGACATGTATAGGTGAGGTAAACGACACATACAGCAGTACCGTATTAATGCCGCTCACAACATACCGTCCCGCTCACTGACATGTATAGGTGAGGTAAACGACACACACTGCAGTACCGTATTAATGCCGCTCACACAACATACCGTCCCGCTCACACTGACGAGTATAGGTGATGTAAACGACACATACAGCAGTACCGTATTAATGCCGCTCACAACATACCGTCCTGCTCACTGACATGTATAGGTGAGGTAAACGACACATACAGCAGTACCGTATTAATGCCGCTCACAACATACCGTCCCGCTCACTGACGAGTATAGGTGAGGTAAACGACACACACTGCAGTACCGTATTAAGGCCGCTCACAACATACCGTCCTTGTGGAAAGTTTCGGAGCTGTGGGGTTGGGGAGGATTTTCACTCAGAATAATGTTCGTGTGCATCCAATGTTTGATTGCAGTTGAACTTTTTAAGATTTTGAGGAAGTAAGAAGTCTTGAAAACTACAACTATTACCATCACCACCACCACCACTACTACTATTAGTACTACTACTACTACTACTACTACTACTACTACTACTACTACTACTACTACTACTACTACTACTACTAGCCGATTTTTTGTGTTGTTTATTTTTGGTATTTAATCTCAACATACCTTCATGAATATGGCAACAGCGAGTGATCAAGCAATACAAAAATAGAGCTGGAAAAATACAAAAACAGAGCTGGAAGCGGACACACACACACACACACACACACACACACACACACACACACACACACACACACACACACACACAGGCTCACACACACGCACAAAACACACATATGCATGCACGCACACACATGCACACATCTATCTATCTAAAGATGATAATAGGAACTGCATTACTAATGGTGAAGGTATTGTCAGAGAGAGAGAAAGGAGAGGGTTATAGGACATTGATCATAATTATGGTTATATCAACAATAGTGATAAGGATGATGATGATGGTGATCATGATGATGATGATGATGATGATGATGATGATGATGATGATGGCAATAATAGAAAAAAGGGGGGGGGGTGAGGAGTATGGGGAAGAGCATGGGGACGGGGGGGGGGGGGAGAGAAAAAGACAAGAAGAAGGAGGAGGCTATCGTTCATGGAAACTATAGAATACGAAATATCTACGAGCAGTATTGATCATAATTACGTTTACAATAATGAACAATCCGATAATGATATAGGAAATGGGGCTATACAGTTTATAGGCTTAACACAAAGAATGGAGCATAATGTCAGAGCAATATTCAACTCTAAAAACCCAAAGCCCAAAGCACAGATCCGCGAGTGTAACGACTTTCACCGCAGCTGTATCAAAGTGTTTAATATTTTATCTTAGCGCAGATCACAGCCAAGAGACAACAGCTTCCTCTGACCTGTCAGTTCTTCCTACAGCACGATCGAAACATACCAATGCAAATTGCTGTTGCGTTTTCAGCTTCATGGCGAGCCTACTCACGCGTGGGATCACACAATTTTGTAACAACACAGTATAAACGGCAGAGAGAGAGAGAGAGAGAGAGAGAGAGAGAGAGAGGAGAGAGAGAGAGAGAGAGAGAGAGAGCATGAGACACACACACACACACACACACACACACACACACACACACACACACACACACACACATAAACCACACACCAGCAGCACTGTATACACGCACACACTGAGAATGTGTTGACCCTGCGTCATGGGTTTTTTTTTTTTTTTTTTTTTTATTTTTTTTATAGCATTTCATGCGGGGATACGCTTGAAGTGTTTGCCTTCCTCATCACCGGAAATATCTTGCCTGAAATACTGCAAAAAATCTGTGGTGAAGTTGGCACAAAGTCTACCGTTAAATCATTTGCCTTTTTGGTGTCTGAGCACATGATCGCGGCAAAAGAAGGGTTGACTTGGGACCAGTTAAAAGAACAACTCTTAAAGAAGTTCCGGTGTTCAGCTGACCGTTTTCGTGAGCGTTTCCGATCGGTTCGTCCTGACAAGGGAGAATCATTTCCGTCCTTTTTCTTTTTTTTTTATTTTTTTTTAATAATTTTTTTTTAAATAAGAATGAGTCACTGTTTAGAAAGATGGATAGAGCTAACAAAGACAAATAAGACTTTCGAATCACTGCGAGACTTGCTTTTTCGAGAGCAACTTTTTTCAGAGCATCAGCAAAGATTTGGCCACTTTTCTTAAGAAAGAAGACAGTTCGATAACGTTGACGAAATGAGTCAGATGGCGGATCAGTACTCTATTGCTCGTCCGGATAAAGGTGTCGCCCGCAAGGGGGATTCGCCCCTTTTCGAGTCTCATGCGGCATTTCAAATACATTCTGGACAAGGAAACATAGAAGAGGAAATCGTGCTTCATTCCAAGGTCCTCACGATTACACGTCTTTTGGCAACAGACAAAGACGCTTCCGCGGTCAAGGCCATGTCGGTTCTGGCGATTTCCGTCAGTACCAATACTCACCACCGGAAAGACCTGTTCCTTTCAGAGGGCGTGGTGAACAACAACCGCGCAGACCCTTTGGTCCAGTTCGTGGACAAGGTCGAGGTTCACAGACTAACAATAACCAATTGTCCACCGATCAAACCATGCATTGCCATTTTGTGTGAGGGCAAATTCCATTTACAACAGGACTGTCCTTTCAAAGGAAGTGGAACAAAGATTGGATTTTTTCCACTCGATGTGAAGAAGGCCTTTTTGGCGCCAGATCAGTCCATTGATGGTCTTCGTTTGGAGGACTGTGCCATTAATGGTTTACAAGGTTCTGTTTTGCGAGATACAGGTTGCACCACAGCTGGTGTAAGGAAATCTTTTGTTCTACCGGTCCAATATCTTGACAGTGATCAGAGATGCAGATTGTTTGGTGGAAAAATTGAAACTGTTCCACTTGCAAAAATTTCTGTCGATACACCATACTACTCTGGGTCGCTTACCACCTGTGTTATTGAGAACCCAGTTTGCAATTTGATTTGGGGAAATCTACCATGTGTAGCGACAGTACATGGTGGTGCTGGAGGATCTTTCGTTCCCCGTCTCATCAGTACAAGATCAAAAGTTGTAGAGCAGGGAAAACCAGCAAAAAACCGCTCAAGGTTCAAAACTGGATGAACTAAAAAGTTACGCCAGACGTTTTGAAGACTATGTAGAGAAGCGACGAGACACGTGACGACTATACTTTCTACTGCAAAGCAGACTGTCTCTGACATACCAACAGACAAGCCGACGTACATACTGGACTCTGACATCCTCTACAGGCATGTACCTGGACAAGACAACAAACAGATTGTGATTCCCAAACCACTGAGGGAAACAGTATTACATACGGCCCATGATGCATTGTTCGCAGGTCATTGCAGTATCACGAGAACGTTAAAAAGAGTTCTGGATTCATTGTTTTGGCCAGGAGTCACAAAAGAAGTTACACAGTATTGTCGCTCTTGTGACATTTGAAAAAACAAAAAAAACAACAACAAAAAAAAAAACCTCAAAAAGGTCGCGTCCCATGTGCACCTTTGCAAAAAATGCCCCTAATGTCGGTTCCGTTTCAGAAGGTAGCCATTGACCTTGTCGGCCCTTTCTTACGTCTTCCTCAGGGAATCGGTATATCCTCACTTTGGTGGATACAGCGACAAGATTTCCCGAAGCAATTCCCCTGAAGAAAATTGATACTGTATCTGTCACTGAGGCACTACTGTCTTTTTTTTTTTTTTCAGAGTAGGACTTCCCGAGGAAATTTTGTCGGATTGCGGGACACAGTTCATTTCGGAACTTATGAAAGAAATATAAAGACTGTTGTCAGTATCTCTTCTGTTTCAATCACACCATACAATCCCCAGTCCAGTGGAATGGTTGAAAGATTCAACGGACATTGAAGTCCTTGTTGAGAAAAGTCACAAGGCAGGAACCCCAAGAATGGGATCGTTTCATACCTGCATTGCTATTTGCATACAGGGAACTGCCGAACGAAACTTTGGGGTTTTCACCATTTGAACTACTTTTTGGGCACTCACCACGGGGTCCTTTGGGATCTGTTAGTCACACATTGGATGAACAAGACAGACATACCTGAGACAAGAACGTTTACCAATACGTCCATGACCTGCATTACGAACACAAAAGACGTATGTGAACTTGCCCAACAGTCAGCTGACAGGAAAACTGACTTGTATAAGGACTTTGCTGACAGGAAAGCAAAGGCACACATTCATTCAGTGTATGTGACAAGGTATTCGTCCTGCTGACAGATGAGCACAACAAACTTCGTGTCATGTGGAAAGGTCCTTTTGATGTCATTGGAAAACTTTCTGGAGTGAACTACAAAGTGAAGATGGCAAATGCTGAAAAGGTATTCCATGTAAACACATGCTAAAAAAAAGTGTGTTGAACGTACAATGTTTGCATTAACGAGTCGATTGAATGGATATGTCCAGTGTCTGGAACAGATGTGGCTTTTACAGAAATCATTGGTTCCGATTTTGTACCTGATGTCACATACCGAGACAGAGCAAAGACTGTGCGAACAACAAATGTGGGATTATTAACATCTACCAGTATAGATGATATTGTACTTCTGCCCACTCTTTCTGTCAAGGAAGAAACTTATCGCGATGTAGTTTTATGTGATGATTTATCTTTGGTCCAGAAAGATCAATCGGAAGCTATTTTGAAGGACGTTCAGGATGTCCTGACTGATACCCCAGGGACAGTGACATCAATCGAACCCCATACTATTCAGTTGAGTATGGAAAACCCGTCCAAGTCAAACCATACCCCCTTCCATTTGCGAAAAAAAAAAAAAAAAACAAAAAAACAGGTTGTCGAAAGACAGATTCAAGTTATGCTCGGTTTGGAAGTTATTGAACCGTCCTCGTCACCATACAGCTCACCAGTTGTATTGGTGGACAAACCTGATGGCTTGGTGCGGTGTTGCATCGATGACAGGAAGTTAAACAAAATCACTGTGTTTGATGCAGAACCTATCCCAGACATTGAGGAACCTCTTTGTCAACTGTCAGAAGGGAACTATTTTGTCAAAATACACTTAACTAAAGGCTGTTGGCAAATCCCGATGGCTGAAGCAGACAAGGAAAAACCAGCTTTTCAGACACCTTTTGGACTGTTTCAATGGACGAACAAGTCATTGGATAACAACACGCCCAGCTTCTTTTGCCAGAATGATGCGCGCACTGAAACTTCATGAGTGTGGAGCAGTAAGTTTTTTTTTTTTTTTTGACACATTTTGCTTGCTGCAAAGTCATGGAATAATCTTCTGGATAACTCGAGAGCTGTTTTTTTTGTAAACTCCGGAATTTTGGTCTGACGGCTAGACCATCCAAAATTCGTGCCGGATTCCAGACTCTTAAGTGTTTGGGTCATGTCATTTCATTTCTTTTGGAAAAATGACACCAGAGGGAAAAGAAAGTAGAAAAGATCTTGGCCCTGAAGAGACCCACTACAAAGAAAGAGATAAGATCACTCCTTGGATTGTGTCCTATTACAGAAGATATGTACCGCACTTTGCGTCCTTGACAGCCCCTTTGAGTGACCTAACAAAAGGAACAAAAACCAAAAGAATCGTCTGGTCAGATGAGTGCCAGAAAGCTCTGGAATTGTTCAAAAACGCCCTCAATTCATTCCCTGTGCTGCTTTTGCCCTCTCTTTCAGAGGATTTTGTTTTGAGAACTGCTGCCAGCTCCAAAGGCATGGGAGCTGTACTTTTGCAAGAAAAGAAAGGGATTGTTACACCCCGTGCAATATGCAAGTAACAGTTCTAACACACAAGTCAAATACTCAACAATTGAGAGAGAGTGTCTTGCCATTGTTTGGGCTTGTGAGAACATTGCCAGATTCCTTACTGGGAGAGACAGTTTCGGTTACAAACCGACCACAGGCAATTGACGTTTTTGCAGTCGCCCAAGACCAAAACCAGCAGGCTGTTAAGATGGGCTTTGTCATTGCAGGAGTTCAAGTTTGACATTGAGCCATTACCTGGGACTCAGAATGTCATGGCAGATTTTTTGTCCCGTGCGTGAGCGCATAAAAAAGGAAAGATTGTTGATGCTGTTTGGTTTTCATTGTGGACAGACTTTATTGACATTTTGGCCGTGTTATGTGTGCTACTGTCAATCTGAATTAATGATTAGTTGTGATTGATTTTTTTTTCCATAAGTGCATATGTATTGAGGCATTTGTATCTTATAGTAGGATGCTACTTTGTGAATATGTGCAGAATACTTCATTTACTTACTTACTTACTTAATCTCTTCATCCCACAACCCGAGGTCCTCCTCCAGGTGCCGAGTGGTCTGCCTCGCTTCCTCTTCCCCCAGTGGTGCCCATCTCAGCGCAGTGTGAGGGAGTCTGGTCTTGCCCATCCGAAGGATGTGTCCCAGCCACCTCCACCGCCGCTGCTTCACCTCGGCCACAATGTTGTTTATGCTGGTGCGCCTTGACACTTCCCTGTTGGTGACACGCTGCTGCCACTGAAGTTTCAGGATTAGGCGAAGACACCCTTCCTTCGAAGCCTCTGAGCCTGCTCTCAATCTTCTTGTTGGTTCTCCATGTCTCTTAGGCGTATAGGAGTACTGAGCGTACGTTGGACCTGTAGATCTTCAACTTGGTTTTGGTTTGCAGGACAGCTGACTCCAGATGTTTTTCAACCCGCTGAATGCCCGAGCTGCGAGTCCTATCCTGGTTTGAGATCTCCTGCTCGATGTTGCTATCGGCCGAGATGTAGCTGCCGAGGTACTTGAAGTGTTCCACCTCCTCTAGAGCTGAGCCTCGCACACTGGTCTTCTCTGCGCTCTCTTCGTCTTCACCTTCATGATCTTGGTCTTGTTGGGGTGAATCTTGAGTCCCACACTGCTGGCTATTAGGTCCACTCTTGATGTTTTTTTTCCTGGATGTCTTTCTGGGCGTGCGACAGCAGTGCAATATCGTCGGCGAAGTCGCAGTCTTCAAGCCTGGCTGTCAGTCCCCATACAAGCCCTCTCGCCCTATCGCTGGTGGCCTTCCTCATCACCCAGTCAATGACGACAAGGAAAATTGTCGGCGAGATCACGCAGCCTTGCCTGACCCCGGTCCGGACGTGGAACCACTCGCTCTGCTGTCCATCATGTCGCACACAGCACTGGTTGTCTGCGTACATGTCCTGTAAGATGTTGATGACTTTAAGAGGAAACCCGTAGGCTTCCAAGATCTTCCACAGCGAAGGATGATGAATGCTATCGAAAGCCTTTTGGAAATCAATATAGTTGATGTACAGTGATGAATTCCATTCGATGGACTGTTCCACAATTGTTCGTAAGACAAAGATCTGGTCTGTGCAACTTCTCCCGCTTCTGAACCCTGCCTGTTCTTCTCGTAGGGTTCTCTCAATGGGCTTGCCTCATGCGCTGTAGAAGGACACGGCAGAAGATCTTCCCTGGGACGGAGAGCAAGTTGATTCCCCGCCAGTTGCCGCATTCAGAGAGGTCGCCCTTCTTGGGGAGCTTCACTATGATGCCTTTCTTCCATGTGTCTGGAACTTTCTCCTCTTCCCATACCTTGTTGTTGAATAGTTTCACTAAAGCCTTTGCGCTCGTTTTTTGGGGTCTGCCTTCAGCATGTCTGCCGTGATTCTGTCTTCACCTGGTGCCCCCTGTTGCCCTTTGTCTGCCTGATAGCCTCCACAATTCCTGTTGGGTAATGCGTCCACGTCTCATCTCTAAGTTGAAACCCATGTCTTCGATGGTGGCTTCCTCATCTGGGTCCGGTCAATTTAATATCTCTCTAAAATGTTCTGCCCATCTGTTGAGTTGGTCTTCGTCTTTTGTCAAAACTTTCCCGGTCTTGTCCTTCACTACTGTGGTTTTGCTGGTGAATCCGCCTGTTAGGGACTTGGTAATCTTATAGACGGTCCTGGAGTCTCCTTTCTCTGCTGCAGCTTGGGCCTCTGCTGCTAAGTTGTCTGCAAACTGTCGCTTGTCTCTCTCCTTGTGCTCTTCTTCACTTCTTTGTTTTTCTCTTTGTACGTTTCGGCGGATGTTTGTCTCTCATCTTCTGTTCCAGTGAGCGTGCCGAGTTTTGCGATCTTTCTCTCCTCTATGAGTTGCCATGTGGTGTCTGATATCCATTCCTTCCTCTCTCTTTCTGTAGCCCAGCACGGCCTTGCTGGTGTCTATGAAAGCTTTCTGTACATTGTCGCACAGAGCGTTGATGTCATCTGCTGGTGTGCTGTCCAGGACTTGGGTGGAATCTATTGGAAAGTTCAATGGTAAACTGACTTTTCACCACCTCACTGGTCAGTTTCCTCGAGTCAAAGAGTTGTTCACTTTTCTTTTTTGGTGTTCTCTTGAGCTTCAGCTGGAGTCTGCATAGCACAAGATGGTGATCACTGCTAGCGTCAGCTCCTCGAATGGCTCTTACGTCCTTCATGGAGCTCCTCCACTTCTGGTTGATGGCAATGTGGTCTATCTGGTTACTGGTTCTTCCATCTGGTGATACCCATGTCAGTTTGTGGATGGTTTTGTGTTGGAA
>JADBJO010030467.1:0-17858 GCA_016801955.1 Conus betulinus | reverse complement strand
ATGTCGGTGTCACCAGCGCCCTCTGTCAGAATGTCAGTGTCACCAGTGCCTTCTGTCAGAATTCAAACTCACCAGTACTTTCTGAAACCTCTGTCAGAATGTCGGTGTCACCAGTACCTTCTGGCAGAATCTCAAAGTTACCAGCACCTTCTGAAAGAATTTCGGTGTCACCAGTACCCTCTATCAGAATGTCGGTGTCACCAGTACCCTCTGGCAGAATTTCAAAGTCACTAGTACCTTCTGAAAGAATTTCAGTGTCACTAGTACCTTCGGTCTGTATTTCAGTGTCAACAGCATTTTCTGTCATAATTTCGTCTGATTGTTGTGAAAGTGCTTCTCCCATTCTGTCACCTGTGCGTTCAAGTTCTTCACGTTCTTCCTCAGTTCGAATACCTTCTTGTGCTAATAACTCCAGTGTACCACAGTCTGTCCTACCTGGCTGCCTGAAAACGGTTTTTTTACGGTGTTTTACGTGTTGTTGCACTGATTGAGTGTTTATGGCATATGTAATGTGGTTCTGTCCTACAGCCCACCCTGTCTTCGGATTTTCTGCCATCTACTTGCCAAGTTTCAACTCCAGATCTCCATTGCCCCTTTCCACACATCCCTGGGATTGTGGATGCCGTGGTCTGCCATGGATGATGACCAGCCCTGGCCACCTTAACGTCAACTCATCAAACACCCTGGCCACAAATTCTCGTCCGTTGTCACTCTGAAGAAACCTAGGGGACCCGAACAAACTGAATGTTTGGACAAACTTTTCAGCAACTTCCGCAGCTCGTTTAGACGTCAACGGATACAACCAGCTGAATTTGCTGAAGTGATCTCGCATGTGGAGAATCCATGTGTAGTTACCATCAGGCCTGCCGGTCATGTCTACAGATCCATTTGCATGCGAGTCATGAAACCAGTGAGATGATCGGCTTCCCTGCAGGTGGTCTTTTCACAGGAATGCGCGTCGAACATTCTGGGCATGTGCGGACAAAGATCAGGATCAGGTCATGTCGAATCCAGGAGTAGCAGCTTTTAACCTCTTCCCCATGTCTTCACACGGCCAGAATGACCAACACGAACATGACATCTGCAACAAGGCCACCGGCCTGTATACAATGGATACACGTTCTCATGAGTGAATCAAAGCAAAATAACGTAAGGACAACACGCCAGAATAAGTATACATCCCACATCAAAATCAAACTAAAGTCAAGGGAGTTACATTGGCATGTGAAATTAAGCAGACAAAAAACCTTAAGACAGCAATACAATTACAAGAGTGCAGCTTTACTTCTCATTTAAATGCGTATATCTAGTCTTAAATGCATAGAATATATACATTGCTAAATTTCTTAAGAGCATGACGTCTTCAGATTGTAGCATTCGAGCTAAGCATTCTTCATTAATGGATGTATGTTGGTAATACTTTAACAAATATTTTTCTCTTAGAAATGCATATGTTTGACATTCTAACAAAAAATGAAGCTCACTTTCTATCCTATTACAAAACGGGCATTTCTTTGATTTTTCATTATATCTATTATTTATATTCAGATCACACATTCCAAGTCTTAATCTAGTTAAAGCATAACGAAATTTACTAATAGTGATAACTGACAGGTACTTTTCTGATTGGAAGGATGATTTGAAAGACATATATGTGCTAAACCGTTCACTTTGAGAAAGTTTTGAATGCCAATCTTGCATGTAGCAATCGATCATTCTCTGCTTTTTATTCTTAAGAAAAAAAGTTTTCATTCCCAACCCCTCCATTGATCCAAACATCTGAAAAACCAAAAGTATCAAGACATGTTTTAACAGATAGACCAGTTATGACAATTAGAGTGCCCATGAGTAAATTCGGGAATCTTATTCAAGATCATGAGATGTGCCTGTTTAGGAAATCTATGGATAGACATACTTTGGAGTTTAAAACCAATATTTTATTGACTTTATAGCAGTGTCAATATACAAAGGGTACCGGCCTGTTTCTCCATATATCATTGTGTTTGGACTTTTGCGACTAACACCTAACAAGCGCTTACATGCAAACAAAATGAACAGATTCAATCGACTGAAATTTAGTTAATCCCCAGAGCTCCCCTGCGTACAATAACATTGGTTTATTTGTGAATCAAAAAGTTTGAAAAATATTGACAATCCATGCTTCCTAGAGCCCACATTGTTTTGAAAATTTCTGCAACTTTATGTTTTGCTCGTCTAACGTATTCATCTAATGCAATATCAAAACCCATTCTAGTGCTAAGAGTAAAACAAGATATTTGTATCTATTAACTACTTTCACTTCTCTCCCTTTATAGTGCCAACATTCAGTTTTAGACAAATGACCCCCTTTTGAAAAACATGATTTTAGTTTTATCTAGGTTCACTGTTAGATTTAGGATGTCAGATGCTTTCTGTAAATTGTCTAACTGATTTTGGAGCCCACTGGGTGTAGAAAAAAAAACAATGTCATCAGCGAATAATAAAAGGAATATTTCTTGTAATCCGGGTAAAAACTGAAATCCATGTTTACCGTTCTTTGTTACATTTTCAGCTACCTCAGTAATTAATAAAGAAAACAATAAAGGTGACATTAAACAGCCTTGTTTCAGTCCCGAGGGGCACACAAAGAAATCTGACACTTCTGGGCCCCAACGAACACAACAACTCTGGACAGAACTATACATGCTTTTAACATTCTGATCATTTTTGAGGAAGCTTGAACCTTTTGGAGTATTTTCCAAAGCATGTCTCTGTCTACTGTGTCAAAGGCTTTTTGGTAGTCTATAAAAGCTACGTAACATTTTCTACTTTTATGTCCAAACAAATAAGACTTTATCATTGAAACGAGTGTAAATATATGGTCTACAGTAGAGTATTGTTTGCGAAAGCCAGCCTGTTCTTCACTTATTTTGCCTTCTTTTTCTGCCCATTTATACAATCTCTCGTTCAATACTGATGTAAAGACCTTACTAACTACACTAAGTAAAGAAATGCCTCTATAATTTTCAGGATTAAGAGCATCGCCTTTCTTAAGTAGAGGAATAATAACTGATTTGGTCCATAATACTGGGAAATAACCATTCTTGTATATTTGATTAAATACTTTTGTCAGAAAGGGTGTTATAATGGGCTGGGCTGTTTTCAAATTCAGCGCAGATATCATCTAATCCCGAAGCTTTATTTAATTTCAGTTTCCTTATTGCCTGGTGCACTTCACTGTCTGTTATCTCATCATCTAAATCGGGAATATAATCGTTTTCTTTCGTGCTGGCTTCCGTCCTGCTCTATAGCTGAGTCGGCACGTGTCAACTCGCGATCTCCCGGTGAAAAAATCGTTTCAAAGTGTGCTTTCCACGTGCCAATTGAGATAGAGGGCCGATCCATTTTTTTTCTTTTAATGCTACGTACAGTTGACCAAAACTTATTAGAATCGTTTTTATTTCGAATTAAAGTTTCAAATACATCTTTTCTGTACTTATTCGCTTCTGCCTTAGAGTGTCTTGATAATCCGACCTTTTCCGTAAGTATGCACACTGATCCGTTGCGCGCTGAGTGCGTGTGCACTGAGCAAGCGCTCTACCGGCCACCCTCTTCTTATAAACAAACCGAGTCAAACCATTTCTTAGCTTGCCGCGCGCGTGCTGAAGGCCAGATCGTCTGTTGCATACATTGCCCAGCTTTTAATAGAAGGCCCGTGAATTTTTCAACAGCCGAGTCAATATCACATTCAACAACATTCCTACTGTCATTTAGAATCATCGTAGCTTCTTCTGATCTTAGGAAATCCAAAAAGATATTAGCTTTGGTTCCATCCCACTTTATTTTTTGAAAAGGCTCTCGATTAATTTCTGCATTCGATTTTCTCATTATATTAGTATTTAGATATAGCACGACAGGCATATGCGGGGATTCAACCCTATTTTCGACGTTAAATCGAATAACTTCTGACAGTAAATCCACAGAGCACACAACAAAATCAATCACGCTATTTCCGCGTTCAGATAAAAAAGTAAAATGACCTTTTTTGTCTCCTTCACACAAACCATTTAAAGGCGTCAACCTAAACATAGAACATAAATCAATCAGGCTTTTCCAAAAATTAACAACATTATCCATAGTATTTCTCACATAGCATTCCCACTCTCTTGCACACTCTCCTCATCCATTTCAGTGGTCTCTAAACTCCAATCACCAATCCTGGCATTGAAATCACCAGCGACTACAAGATAATCGTCTGCTCTTCTTTCATATCTCTCTAAAATAAATTGCTCTAAATTTTCAAGATTGTTTTTAAATTCCTTTTGTTTGTAGTATTCACTATTCACAGGATGATTGTAAATGCCAACAAACAGTACGTCTTTGTCAAAAGTGAAGATTTTTCTACACACTCTGACACAAACAATGTTATCCAGCCCAGTTTCTACAATCTGAATGCAGTGTTCTAGTGATTTCTTTATTAGTAACACAGTACTCCCTGATCTTCGGCCCATTTTTGACAACTTGAGACCAGGACTATGCACAACAATAAAGTCTTTGAAGTGAATAGAAAAATCAAAATCCGGAAATGTATAAGTTTCAAGAAGACACATAATATCAAAAGAAGTAATGTAATTAATAAAGTCTGGATCTGTTAATTTAGAAATAAGCCCATCAACATTCCATGAAATGCAAGAAAGAGAATCACGTTTTATTTTATCATCGTTACGTGTATTACGTGTATGCGTGTGAGCGTGTGTGTTTGCATTGTCAGTGAAAGAATGTGGACCCGGGCCTCGGCCTAATCTTCATTTCTTTCTGTTTCGCGAGGAGGAAGAACGAGAAGCACGTGTTTTACTGCCCCATGCGTCCCGCAGGTTGGATTGCCGTTCATTCCCTTTCTGTCCTTTATCACTGGTAGGGGGTGGAAGGGAGTGGGGAGGGGGTGGGGGAGACTGGGAGCGCGATGTGACATTGGGGGAATCCCCTTTGTCAGTCGCTGACTGGGTCTTAGAAAGCGAGGTAGAAAGGGAAACCCCTCTGTTGACAGAAGGCGTGGCATTCGGAGGAGGTACTGGGGTGGGGGTATTTCCTTGGAAAGCAGCTGTCTGGCGATCCCTAGTGGTGGGAGGCCCAGGCTGGCGTTCCTCCGGCTCAGGAGTTCGGTCCTAGGTGGGGCTTCACGCTGTGGTTTCACATGTAGTTTCCCTTTGAGGAAGTACCCAAATTTCCCCTCCTGCTACGCGATTACATGAAACAGTACAGATTAAGAAAAATTATTGATTCGTGCGTTACACTATAGGTTAGTCGTGTGACACAAGGGAGCGTACTGGCTGAACGTGGCCCAGAGTTTGAGTGAAATTTTTAACACTGTTCACGCGATTTGAATATAAACAGGCGTTGGCCTGTATCGGTGCGCACTCTGAGAATGGAACAGACGATTTAGATGAAGAAGAGGCGGACTGTGCCCAATGATAAAGGCAGAGGCCTAACACATACAGAAGTATGTGAATTGTAGTTGAATGACCGGTACTCAAGCCGTAAGTATCTAATTTTATATTGTGAGAATCTAGATGATTCTCCATTTTGTTTTCAATGGTTTATTGTCGGAACCGAAACTATGTTTGAAAAATTGAAGAGTTCAAAAATGTTAAAGTGTAACATGACTGCTAACTGGCTGGCAGTGTTTTGAACTCGTGTTTATCCGGTTTGTTATAGCTGGGCCGACTCCCCGTGCGGTAGAGGAAAGAAGAGACTGGAGATCGGGCACTAAGGTGGATGGCCGGGGGCTGCGCGCGTTCCCGGGCCAAGCTCCGATCCGCGGGAAGATCCAGGTTGGGCAAGAGTTTGTCGCCGACCAGTAGTTGTGATGTGTATGGGATCCCCGCACAGAGGAAGCCAGTCCGGACCACAGAGAGTGTGTGTGGACACTTGCAGTGAGTAAACCTGCAAAATCAGTATCTTTGCAAAGAAGAGTGCTTGATTGGTTGCACCAGCTGAAAGAGACAGATATGAAAATATAAGCTTTGATTGATGCCAGAGTAAAAAAACCCCATGGGATTTTAAAAGATTAAGGAGGGGATGAATCAAAAAATTGACCTTTGTTTGCGCCTTATGTGTATGGAGTGGATGCAGTTGTGTGCGGAGGAAAGACGTCAGGTTCGTGTGTGTATGTGCGTGCATGCATGGATATCGTACGTCTGACAGTGGTGACCCCGACTTGGAACTTTGTTTTTGTTTCGTACCCCTCCCATTGGTTGTGATGTTCCCCACCCCATTTTGAATTGGAAAAAAAAAAATGATTTGCTTTTTAAGGTATTAGTGAATGTTGTGTGGGAACAGCTGATTATTACGTACAATTACCTTTTCTATTTGGATACATCCCCCCCCCCCCCCCCCCCCCCCTAATTTTCTTTTATATTATATAAAAAATTTCCATTTAAAAACCCTCCCCATACTTCCTTTCTTGATTTATTATTCAGCAATTTGAACAGAATTTGCTGTGAAATCCCCTCCTCCTTTTGTAGTATTCCCACGTTTTTTTTTCTACTGAGTATTTTAAGGATTTTCATGTAACCCCCCCCCCCCCCCCCCCCCTATTACCCCCCCCCAGTACTTTATCAATTTTTTTTTTTTGGTAATTTTCTTGTTTAAACCCCTTCTTGTACTTATTATTAATTGCATAAATTTGATTCCTTTCATTATTTTGAATCAGTTTCTTTATATATTGTATCCATTTCTGATTTTTTATTTTTCAAATTTTGAAATAATTTTGTTTTGTAACCCTCCTTTATTTTTATTGCAACTTTGATTTATACCACCCCTTTGGTTTTGTTTGTTGTTTTGTTTTTGTTTTTTTTTTTTTTCTGAGTGGCAAAATAATTTGTTTTCTTCCCCAACCCCACTTAAGACTTAGTGTTCACTTTTCATTGTACCCCCCCCCCCCCCCCCCTCAAAAGTGTCCCTATGTAACTTTTGTGTGTGTGTTTTTTTTTTTTCCTATTCTAGTATTTTGTGCTAGTCCCGTCTCCGATTATACGGGTGGGGCTGTGCCAGTAGGGTAGTCCAGAGGGCTTTTTCTAATTTCTAGTCTTACTTTTTTCTTACTGTCTTGGTGATTTCCACTCTGTCTACTTTTGCTGTTTTCTGACTTCATTCTCTCTCTATTTCGTCTTTATCAATAGGCACCTATCTAGTTTGAAAATTTTTCTCATTCTCATTTCTTAGGTAGGGTTTCTGATAGTGATTGTGTATTATCCCCTTTTAGGTGTTTGTCTTTTCATTGTTTTAATTAATGTTGTTTTAAGATTTTTTTGTGTGTGTATGTGTATGTGAAAGGATTGTTGAGTGAGTGCCTCTTTTTCTATTTCTACCTCTGTTTGTTAGGGCATTGTTGTTCCATAGGCTGGTGAGCTTCCACCTCTCTTGCGGGTAGCAAGGGGGCATGGCGATGGGAGACGCTTAGCCTTACGTAGTTCTTTTTTTTTTTTTTTTTCGTTTCACAACCTTTTTCTTTCCTATTATTTGAATTCGATTTTTCTCCTTCCCTGGCCACTGATTTGATCCAAAAGGGTGATCATTTTGGAGGCCTGTCCAAATAAAACATTTTTTTTTTTGGAAAATTCTTCTTGGTTTTGCTGTTTGAAAACATTTTTTTTTTTTTATTAGTGTGTATAGGAGTGATTGGATTTTGGTGTGAGTGGAAGGAAATTTTACACTGAAACTTTAAATTCATTTTTCTTTTCTTTTTCAAAATTTAAAGTAAATTTTCATTGTTCTTTTCTTTTTCATAAAATTTCATTTTTTTTTTTTATCTTAGAAAAAAAAAAATTTCATTCAAAATGTCGGCCTTTGAGACCTACCTGTCTCAGGGTAAGACGTTAGGCCTTGATGGGCCGGAGTTGATTCAATATGTCAAACAGTGTGAGGATCGCGCTGAGCGCGCAAAAGAAAGGGAAGAAAAGGATAAAGGAAAGAGAGAAAGAGAGAGAGAAAAGAGAGAAGAAAGAAAGAAAAGGATAGAAAGGGAAGAAAAGAAGAGAGAGAAAAGAGAGAGGGAGGAGAGCAGAGAAAGATTTAAAAGCCATGGAGGAGGAGTTAGAGAGATTAGGGAGTTAGAGTTAGAGAGTAAGAAGCTTCAGCTTGAAATGGAGAAATAAAAGCTTTTGGTGTACAGACAATGGTTCTGCGCAGGGTTCTGGTGATGCGAAACCTATTTCTGGTCGTTCTCCTATATCCCCAAGATGCCTGTCTTTGATGAAAACAAAGATGAGATTGATGCATTTTTGTTTTTAGATTTGAGAGTCATGCTACTTCTTGCGAGTGGCCCAAAGATAAGTGGGTATTGTATATTGCGTCTCTTTTCAAGGGCAGTGCGTTGACGCTGTATCATTCTTTGGCAGCGAAGGATACTTTAACATGGGATGAACTTAAGATGAATTACTTAAGCGTTACCGGTGTACCGCCGAAGGATTTCGCGAGAAATTCCGTACCGTGCGTCCGGAGAAAGGCGAGTCATTTCCTGCGTATTTGATTCGGTCTGCGCATTTTCTTGATCGGTGGATTGACTTGTCCAAAACTAAAAAAGGATTATGCGGAACTTCGTGATCTGTTTTTGCGTGAGCAGATTTTAAACAGCGTTTCAAAGGACTTGGCTGTTTTTCTAAAAGAAAGGGTCGGTTGCGAGCGCTGAAGAAATGTGCGAGCTTGCGGAACAGTACAGGACTGCGCGCATCCTGATCGGACGTTTGCCCGCAAGGGAACGGACACGGTTTTTGATGTAAATGTCGCTTCCTTCGCACATCACCAAAACAGTGTTGGTTCAGACCGTGGATTTGGCTCTTGGCGTTCAAATCAGAACCGTAATCGTTACCGTGGAGGTCAAAATTCCCGCGGTGGTCAAAATTTCTCGTAGCGGACGGGATCATGGCAGCCGGTTTGAACAGTCTGCTACCGGTGGTGGTCAGCAGTCTGGTCATTTGGGTGCAAATACCGGTACACCTAGAGGTGGTCAAACAGCGTCTAACTCGGTATCCGCGTAACCGTGGCCGACAGCGCGGACAGGCTCATATACCTCAGGTACACCCGCAGGTTGTTACAATTGTGGTTGCTGGTTTCATAAAGCTCGGGATTGTCCATCTGTAGAGCAGTCAGCAGTGAAATGTCGCGGGTATGTCAGACAATGTTTCGGATCCATCTACTGTAGCCCATTCGATGGTGTCACATGTTAACACTGACGGCTTACTGGTTGAGTCAGGAACGGTCAATGGGTTTCACTGTTCTGTGTTGAGGGACACAGGTTGCACTACTGCGGGAGTGCGCCGTTCTTTGTTTCTTCCGCACCAGTTCACTGGTGAAGAACAACATTGTCGTTCTTTTGGAGGTAAGATTGAGGTTTTCCCTCTTGCTGTGGTCTCAGTTAGTACACCTTACTTTGAGGGTGAGGTGCTTGCCTGTGTTATTGAGAACCCAGTAACGGATCTCATTCTTGGTAATCTTCCAGGTGTTACTTCAGCATGTTCAGGTGCTGGTGGATCTTTTGTCCCATGTAATGTGACTACTCGTTTACAGGCAGACAAGGAGAAAAAAACAGTTGCCTGTACCGTTGTCAGTGCCTGATTTGTCTGTGCTGGATGTACAACCTAAGGAATTTGCTGCTATGCAGAAGCGTGATGCCTCTTTGAGCCATTTGTTCTCTTCAGTTGTAACTGAACTGAGGTACCTTCCCCTTTGACTAAGCCTGTTTTTGTTTTTTTTTTTATGATGTTCTATGTCGCTTGGTCAAGGACAAAGGTGAAGTTAAGCGTCAGGTGGTAGTTCCTCAGGAGTTACGTAACGTTGTGCTCATACTGCGCATGACAGCATTTTTTCTGGTCATTGTGGGATCAGACGTACTCTACAGCGAGTTCTTGCATCGTTCTTTTGGCCAGGAGTGTCTCAGTCAGTCAAGGAGTATTGTCGTTCATGTGATACTTGTCAGAAGACTGTGTCTCGTAACCGCGTCCCTTGTGCGCCGTTGCACAAGATGCCGTTGGTTTCAGTACCTTTTGAGAAGGTAGCGATGGATTTGGTTGTCCTTTGGAGGTCTTCTTCTTCTGGCTTTCGGTACGTTCTGACGTTGGTGGATACAGCTACTCGGTTTCCGGAGGCTGTCCCACTCAAACGTATCGATACAGTCACTGTGGCGGAGGCTCTTCTTTCTATTTTTTCAAGGTATGGTTTGCCTTCCGAAATTCTTACTGATTGTGGTACTCAGTTTGTTTCGGACCTGATGAAGGAAGTGTACCGTCTGTTGTCTATTTCTTCTGTTACCACTACTCCATACCACCCTCAGTCTAACGGGATGGTGGAAAGGTTTAATGGCACCTTGAAGTCCATGCTGAAGAAGGTTTGTCGTGACTGTCCAAGCAGTGGGATCGGTACATTCCGGCTGTTCTGTTTGCATATCGGGAGTTGCCGAATATGACTTTAGGGTTTTCTCCTTTTGAGTTACTTTTCGGTCATTCACCCCGTGGTCCTATCGCTTTGTTAGCTGATAAGTGGACTGGCACACAGATGACTGACGATGACAAAAACGTTTACCAATATGTACATGACTTGCACAATCGGATACTGGACAGTTGTGCTCAGGCACAACAGACCGCTGACAGTCAGACCGACAAGTATAAAGTGTACGCAGACAGAAAGAGCTCTCCTCGTTCATTGAAAGTGGGTGATCAGGTTCTTGTTTTGCTCTCTGATGAACAGAATAAGTTGAAGGTTTCCTGGAAAGGTCCTTTTCTTGTGAAGGAAAAGTGTTCACCTGTCAACTATCGTATTGACATGCATGGAAAGTCCAAGGTTTTCACATCAATATGTTGAAAGAGTATGTGGTTCGGACGAATGTTGCTGTCAATTTCGATGTTGCTCTTTGTGTTCCTCAGGGATTAGACTCTGCGTCTGCATTGTCTAATGAGTTACCTGTGGATTGTGTTGTTTCCACTGGTGTTTCGGATGCAGAGTGTTCACATTCCCCCTTCTCCCCCGTCCCGTCGTAGGAGTGTACAGGATGTACATTGTTCCTCTGTAGGAGTTGTACAGGATGTACATTGTTCCTCTGTAGGAGTTGTACAGGATGTGAGTGACGATGACGTTTCATTACCTACCTTGTCTGTTCAAGGCGAGACATTTCGTGATGTAAAGGTTGCTCCTGAGTTGTCAGACACTCAAAAGTCTCAGTTGATGAGTGTTTTGGAGGATTTTTCTGATGTCTTGACAGATACACCAGGGAAGGCTGTACAGGTAGATCCACACTGTATTAATCTGACTACTGATGTTCCTGTTAGGGTCAAGTCTTACCCTTTGCCTTTGCAAAGAGGGAGATCATTCAGAGAGAGGTTCAGGTTATGTTGGATCTTGGAGTGATTGAACCGTCTGTATCACCGTACAGTTCTCCAGTCGTTCTGGTGGGTAAGCCTGATGGCTCAATTCGATTCTGTATCGATTATCGGGCTCTCAATAAGGTCACTGTGTTCGACTCTGAACCGATTCCAGATGTTGAGGATATTTTCTGTCGTTTGTCTGAAGGTCGGTATTTTGTCAAAGTAGACCTTGCGAAGGGATACTGGCAGATACCTATGTTGCCTCAGGATAAGGAAAAGACTGCGTTTCAAACTCCTTTTGGGTTGTTTCAGTGGACAAGAATGCCTTTCGGGTTGCAGAACGCACCAGCTACATTCGCAAGAATGATGCGGAAGCTGCAGTTGTATCAGTTTTCAGCTGTAAGTTTTTTTGATGACATTCTTCTTGCAGCTCGTCTTTGGCAGCAGTTGTTGGACTACTTACGCATGCTTTTGACCCGTCTCAGGTTGTTGGGTTGACAGCTCGTCCGTCAAAAGTGCTGGCTGGTTTTTTCAGGAGTTGGAGTTTTTGGGACATATGATTTCCGTTGGTCATGTTCGTCCGGAAGTCAAGAAAGTGCAAAAGATTTTGTCTGTGGGTAAGCCAACTACGAAGAAGAAGCAGGTTCGCTCTTTTGTTGGGTCTTTTGTCCTACTATCGCAGATATGTTCCTCATTTTGCTAGTCTTACTGCACCTTTGACTGAACTGACTAAGGGAGATAAGAAGCGTCAGATTGAGTGTCTGAGTGTCAGAAAAGTTTGGAGAAGGTTCAAGCTGTACTCAATTCATTTCCTGTGTTACTTCTTCCTAACTTGGATGAAGATTTTGTCTTACGTACAGATGCTAGCAGTAAGGGCATGGGTGCATGTTTGCTACAGGAAAAGTCAGGACTTTTACATCCAGTGCAATACGCTAGCAAAAAGTTTTCTGTGGTGCAAGAGAGATACTCGACTATTGAAAGGGAGTGTCTTGCTTTGGTCTGGGGGACTGGACAAGTTTGCTAGGTTTTTTATCAGGGAGACCTTTTGTTTTGCAAAACTGACCACAGACCGTTGACATTTTTGAAAGCGTCAAAATAAAAAAAAATAATCGCCTGTTAAGATGGGCATTAAGCATTCAAGAGTACTGTTTCACTGTTGAGCCTATCTCTCTGGGACATCTAATATTTTCGCAGATTTGTTGTCCAGGGAGTAGTAGTGCTATACCATGTGTTTTATGGTCTGCTGATGCTGTATTTTGTATTTGTGATTGATCATTGCTTATTCATTCCTGTCTTGTAAGCTACAGTTAGCTACAAGTTTGAGTGAGTGAGTATGGTCTACACAAGATACAAGTCTAAGAATTGTGTATATACATTATTGCTGTATCATTTGTGGTCAAAATTGTCTGTATTTCTCTTACTTGCGTTCATGGGTGAAAATGATTTGGTGTAGTGTCATTGTAAATGACCATTGCAGATTGGCTGCTGTGCATGTTCATGGTCATGTAGATAATTTTGAACCATGATTGGTGATTTTAACGTGTGTCTCATGCTATTGATACACGATGGATTTTCTTGAGGTTGTCTTTTGAAAGATCACTGCATATTTTGATATCTTTGTGTGGGTGCTTACTGTTTCATCTATGCATATAGTGCAGTTCTTAATGGTTTCATCTTGCATATTCTGTTGGGTTTGACAGGAAGTGTATGGATCATGCAAGTGTTGTGCTTAAGATGTGGATTATGTATTTTGGAGATATTGAGGTGATCCATGGATAAAAAAGTGTTGATTCCTTTGATGAATATACTTTGTGCATTTGATATGTATATATAGTACTACTTCTGGTTTTGGGTTCCTCTGTGGGGTATCCTTTTGCAAGATTTCTCCGGTGGAAAAATCTTACCCCCGGGAAGGGGGGTGTCATGTAATGCGGAGCGATATTACGTATGCTACGCGATTACATGAGACAGTACAGATTAAGAAAAAAGATTATTGATTCGTGCGTTACACTATAGGTTAGTGCGCTGTGAATGTAAACAGGGCGTTGGCCTGGATCACGGGCGATATGCGAATGGGAAAGAGGGAGAGGGTAGGGGGACGTGTTCGCGAGGGATTGGGTGAAGGAGGAGAACAATAAGGTTTTGAAGAAGAGAGACGAGAGGAAGGGGAGAGACGTGGGACTGTGGGAGCGGTGGCCGCAGAGTGATGAAGGCGGAAGCTGCAGAGGAGGAGGCTTCAAGTGCCGCCAGAGAGGGAAGGGGATCGACAAGGAGGGAGAGAGACGAGACAGAGCTAGACAGCCCGCAGGAAGACCTACCAGACAAGTAAACAAAGACCTAGACCGGACCCCTCCTTCCTCCTTATGCTTTTTTAACTACAGTTTACCAGAATTTCTCCTAAGTTCGTGTGAATTGTAGTTGACATGCATACCCGGGCCTTTCGTATCGCTGCCGCGTACCTCTTCCAGGCTTCCCCCCCCCTTGCCTCATCCCCTCGCTCTCGTAATTCCGTTCTATACTCTTAAGTCACTGACTTTTAGTATTCGTCCTGAGGGACTCATATAGAGCGAGAGATTCTCTAAATTTTCGTTTTTTTTCATCAGGGTTAGTTGTCGGACGAACCGAAACTATGTTTGGAGTACAAGCTCATCTATCTTCAAGAAGAGCTTCAAAAATTTAAGAGGGTAGATCTTGATTGTCCTTCGCTAGCTACTGCCCTGTGGCGCTGATTGATCTTCGGCCCGGATGCGCGCGGCTTGGAGCGCAGAGCGCTGTTTTTCCGGAGAATAGTAAGTGGGCTTCGCGGGCCCACCGACAGAGCTATGATTCTTTCGAAGGGGAGAGAGGTGTTTATTCCCCACAGCCCTGACGCCCTCTTATGCCCTGTTTGTTCTTATAGACTGAGGCCGATTTCTCCCCGGTCTTCTTGCGTTGGGGGTTTTTCCCCCCGTCTGCCCCCTCCCCCACCCCCCCGCACCCCCCCACCCCCCCGGACCCACCAAAAAAAACAACCACACAAATGCCTTCACATCGCAATTAATATAATCACAAGTAAAATGTATCATATTGTCGAGATATTGATCGAACGAACAGAGGGACACTAAGGTGGGGAAGTAACTGTCCGCATGTTGTGATTTCCTTGGACCGAATTAGAGGCGGCAGCCGGGGGCCATTGGACTGAGACACACCTGCTTTCCCTACTCTTGGTTCTACATTGCTATAGCACTTTTCTTTTTACGAACTTTGATCTCCTATGCTTCACACTCCGGTACAGTTACCCAGGGACCAATTGGCCATCTTTCTCGTTACCCCTTTATTTTATGTCCGACCTCTTCTCATGTCCTATCTTTTCTTCCCACCCCGCGCGGGAGGGAGGACTTTAGCCTTTTTCTTTTCCATAGCTAGCGGCTTTGCACCGGTGGTCTCTTGTGCATCTGTATTGCCGACTTGGGGGGTGGGGAGGATGCGTTGATGGCGCCGTACACGCTATATGGCCTCTTCGCATGCAGCCGACGCAAGTTTTCCTTTTTTTCTTGCCGCCGGTGGTGCTTTTGGTTTTTTTAATGTGTTTTGCTGTAGGTTTTTATTGTTTTGTTTTTAGTTTTTTTTTTTTTTTTGTTTTCTGTGACTCTGTGATTTGTTTGCCTTTTTGTTGTCAGAGGTTGGGCAATTTGTTTTATTTGCTTTTTGTTTTTGTTTTTTATGATTTTTGTTTTCTTTTTTTTGGGTCCATTTTCTGTTTAGTTCTGGCCCTACGTCCCTCCCGCAGTATCCACACTTTCGTTGTTTGATTCCCGATTTTCTACCCAGTTCCTGTCCCACGTCATGTCCCCCCTTGGATCGGACCGATCCTTATATTCTTGCACCCATTCTTGCACAGTCGGAGTGCACTGATCTTTCCAGCGCTACGCCGTTTATCATTGGTTGCTAAGCATCATCGTTTTTCCTGATTGTTCTCTCTCCTTCCTCTGACGAGTCAGTTCTCGAACACCGGCCATTTTTCCAACTGTTTTAGCCCTCTGTTTTCTGTTGATTTGCCCATCGTTAATCTCGTGTGGACAGCTTGCATTTTTGATACTAGTTTAAAACCTGCAAAATAATGTTCATGCAACACCCTTTTGTTTGGTCTATAGCCTGGTTCCTTGGTTTGTTTAGACCACTTGTGACTACAAGTATTGAAACGGATTTTCCCTCCTATACACTCTTTTACTTGTTACATTAGTCGCCTAACGCGCGCTTATTTCCTTTAGGTCTTTGCTCCCCTTTTCTTTTTTTCCTCTCTTCTTTTTTTTCCTGCCTCTGCTTTTCCCTTTTCACTTTTTCTTTCCCCCCTCCCCCCTCCCCCCTTGCCTTCAGCACTTCTCATTTTACTCCTTTCCTCGCTCCCTTCCTCGAATTATGCCCCATATCTACCCCACCCCCCCCATTACGCCACCGACTCGACTTATTATTCTTTCTAACCCCCCCCCCTTTATTTTCTCTTTTGCCAAACCCGCTATTTTGCACTTCTTGTTATTTTGCTTTTTCCTTTTTTTCCATCTTCGCTCATTTTGCAGTGGGTCCTATTTCCCCCCCTGTACGTCCTCCTTTTTTTTTTTTTCTTTCAACCCTTGCGCCCCCCCCTCGCCTTTCCCACACCTTGAGTTCGCCTTGACCAAAATTACTTATTTCACCATCTTAAATATTAAGCTCTTTCTTCACTAGTTTTCAGTTTTACTTTTTCATCACTCCTTACAACCTTAACGCACTTTTTTCCTCGTAATTCACTCTTTTGCTATATCACCTTACGGCTATTCTTCCTGCTTTTCCCCCTTTCTCAGCCCACTCTCCTCCTTGCCGCCCCCTCACGTCCATTCGAACTCATCTAACCTTACCTCAACATTCATTTATGATCCCTTTCTCGCTTTTGTGCACTTCCCCGCTTTTCCCATTTTTTTTTGTAATTTGTACAATTCCCGTTTTTATTTTTTTTTTGGTTCTTGACGTTGTGAGACCTTGATTTCGAATCATTGTTTTCGGTTTTTTGTTCTCGTTGGACGTTTGTATGTTGCATCTATTCCTTATTAGTGTTTTACACCCCGCTTCCTCACCCTCGGTTTCCTACTGTCCCGTTGATTTGGTATATTTTTGGCTTTCTCTCGCTGTCCATGCCCACTTTTTTTTGGTATCCTATTATTCCTGGGTTTTTTACTTCCACTCCCTTGCTCGTCTTTGCCACAGTTGTTCCCCCTTATCCTCTTATCAGAGTTTTTTTCCACACCGTTGCGTCGTCGCGCATGAGACAGTTAGCTGTTTCCTCTTCAATGCCATGTATCCGTACACCGACTCAGATCTTTGTGGGTTATTTCTCCCAACGCCTGGGGACCGTTTAATATTTTGCGAATAGTGGCCGTTCGCGGTGATATCCGCTGTTGAGGACGATTGCGGGTACGGTCTGAAACGGGGTGGTTGACTTTCCCTCTTTCTTTCATTTTTTTCTTTATTTAGGATCAGTTTGCCGCCACTAGCCAAGTAGGCTATTGCATTGCTGAAGAAGTCTGGATTTAGGAGACGGTTTCCGCTAGCGGGCCGTGACAATAGGCGTTATATGCTACGCAAAATAGATTATTGTTACCTCCCCCTCCACCACAACCTGACAAACCCTTCATTGAAGGTTAATGATGGTCTGTGACCACCCCTTCGCCCACCACCGCCCCCCCCCCCACAACCCCAGCGTCCAGCCTCCAACCCCATACACGCGCTGCGCGCCCTTCTTCCGTGCCCGCAATCGCTGTGAGATCTAGTGAGACTACCGCGTTTTCTGTTGGGGGTGGTGTTCGTTGGAAAGGGAGCGACGGAGTGTGATGGACTGGGATTCTACACTATTCTCAATAGTAGAATCGTGTGCAGGTAATGTGTTACCGCGCTAACGCCTAATTGCTCAGCGACTGTTTTCTATTCTCGTATCTGTAGGACAACTCTCGCCCCTCACGCAGCACGCACTCCACTCTATCCTCTCTCTTCTTCTCATCCTCGTCTCTGTCTCGTCTTCCTCCCTGGTATCTATTGTCAGTTTCTGCCCCTCTTAGCTGTCTGTCTGTCGCACTGAGTGATTGTTGTCTGTCACGTTCTTTGCTTAGATCTCCCCAGTCGTGCTTCGTCCGTTCGCCCCTGCCTCTCTCTCCCATGTGCATGGCGTGCCGTCCCGCTTCCGTGCCTCCGCCTCCCCCTCATGCCGGAGGCCTGTGCCCCTTCTGCCTTGGGCCCCTCCACCGGGCGGGTTATCCCTCCTCCCCGCTCCCACGCGCTGCGTTTTGCGGCATGTTACCGCTCCCCCCCACCCGACCACCAACCACGACAACGACGTCATCTCCCAAGGCAACTCTCCTTACGCTCAGAGATCCCCCACCCCGGCTGCAACTCTCTTTCCTCCACCCCCCCACCCCACCCCCCCCCACACCACCACCCCACCCACCCACACCACACCCACACCCCCCCCCTCGCATCTCACACTATCCTCTCTTTTTATTGTTTCTTTTTTAT